>BSQZ01000018.1:5095535-5293035 GCA_033239005.1 Lamellibrachia satsuma
GTGATCTTCGTGCACTACCCGCACCAGCGCGAGGAGTAGCCGGCGTCGACGACGAAGACCTGGAGTGGGCGTCGTCGCCTGACGTATGTAGGCTCTCCTGGCGACGTTACCGACCAACTCCATGGGCAGGTTCATGGCAAGGAGTTGTCGTGCGAATGGCTGCCATCCCGTTGGGTCGGCATTTCTCTTATGCAACAGATCATTCACGAGATCCACCACGTTACTTCCGGCAACCGGCACACCTTCGTGTATCAGTTCGCCACGAGCGGTCCACGCGATATCTCTTTTCATATGCTCCATCAAACGCCTGCTTTGGATTGCATTGTCTAGGGAACGGTGTCCACGACGGCGGCCTCTATTCCGCTAGCAGGAGCTCTTACTGCTCCATCCGCCTCCCCCGCCCCCGCCCTCACCCGCGCCCCCGTCCCCGACTCGTTCACCGCGACCACGCGTACCGGTTCCTTGACGTGTTTATCGGACCAAACGTTGTACCGCTGAACTGATTATACAGTGTTATCTTGGACCTGTCGTCGAGGTCCTTTATATCGAGGATGGTCATCATCTTGTCAACGAGGGCTTCCACCTTCTTACCTAAGGTGTCCGTCGGGGGTGGGGGTGGTGGTGGTGATCGAAGTGTGTCCAACACTCGCGGGTCCACCAAGACCATCTTCTGTGCGTGTTCCATGTCTCTTCCTCTTGAGCAGCACCTCTCGGAGCAAGGGTAGAAAGACCGAACTTGCCAACGGTGCAAGGAAGGCCGATAGGAAACCTCCGCTCTGTCCCTCGCCGACCTGTTGTTGCAGTAAGATGCATCTTCTCCTGGCAGCTGGCGTTCGTCTCTGAGACAACTCGCGTAATTTCGTCCTGTATTTACTCAAACGTCGCCTCTGTATATCGCTCACTGGAATGTTCTTTTTTAATATGTTGTAGGCAGATCGGCGTCGGCGTTGGCGATGATGGCCCTTCTCAGTTTGTTGCTCTTGTATCTGTTCAGAGCCTGTATGCACAAAATATGTCTCTTCACCAGGTCAGACATCATGCGAATCAAGAGACGATCCACGCACTCGGTCTTTTTATACTTTCGGCAAGTACACGTACTGAACAACGTCGTCTGGATAGATGGTCGTGCGCAGACGCATGTCCTCGGGCGTGCCCTGTTTCAGATCGACCAATAGATAGCCTTCCGGTACCGACGTGACGTCTTTAAAAGCCTCTTGAACGAACTTGGCGCGCCCCGGATACATCGGCCGAGCCAATTGCGACATATGCGATGCATCACGAGGATTCTGGAACATCACCACGTACTTAGAGTTCAGACTGATGGTACAACTCTCTTTGTTTTTAGCGAACAGGTTCTGTACGAGGTACAGCACGGACGTGTTCCTGTGATGGCTTTTTTAGTGAACAAGGTCGTGACCCGTTCGTCCGTTTCTGCCATGATATCGTCTATGACATACTCGCATTCGGCAACCCTTCCTCGAACCGCACGTCGGCTAAGTCCATCATTGCGTAAGTATTTTGCTATTCTCCGTAACACCACGTGATCCGTTCGGGGGGTGGATCGATCATCGCAGCAGTGTGACGCAGCATACGCGTCACGAAAGTACTTTTACCACATCCCGTCGGGCCGGCGACCATGCACGTGAAAGGATGTTTCCACCGCGCGTCCATGGTCACTAATGAAAGACGACCAGAGTGCATTGCCTTTTTACACGTCCACCGGACCCGTGCTCACCCCGTCCTCGTGTACCATGCGTTTGGTGTAGATATAGGTTAGGGCCGCCCGTTCCTGCACGTACGTCAACACGGTTCTTTTCACTTCCGCTCCGACGGTTGGTGAGCACCTCCAGGAACGCGTCCTTGTCGATGTTGTTGTGACGTTTGCTCAGTCCTTTGGTGCTGTTTTTGTCGGTGAGTCCGAAACAATAGTACGTCTTGCTGCACAACCCCACAAATCCGTCACCGGACCACTCCACCTTGAACAGACCCGGTGTCCTCTTATCGTACGCCTTGAGCGCCTTACAGCACGTCTTGTCGCCGACGCACGGTCGAATGGCGAGTCGACAGTGCACGTACTCGTTCCGATGGTTGTCGTAACATTCGGACGGCAGCCATTCGGAGCGGTGCCGGATGTAATGTTCTCGTAGTTCCGGGTCACGAGGTCGTCGACGGATTCAGCGGCCAAGGCCAAATAGGCGGAGTCTGTATCCATCTCGCAGTACTGGAACAGAGGGCGCTCCAGATATCTGTTGATGAAGTCGTAATAGAACTGCAACATGCGCATCTTGGCGTACTGTAGAACGAAGGATCCCACGTGTACGGCCAGGGAATACGTGACGGTTTCGTGCAGTAGTTGACGTCACGAAATCTGTCCACATTGGTGATGGTCTTTCCGTAACTCGAGTTCCCCATCAACTTCATGGTGTCCGCGATGATGGCCTTGTGTGAGTGGACGTCCCCCTGGCGTTGGGCCGTGGACACTGCATCGCCGAACTGCCGGAAGCACGGGATAGGATCGTACTCGATGACCTGGTAGACGTGTGTCACCTCGAGACCGTGTTCCAGATACAATCGCAGCAGAGGCGTGGCGAGCAAGATCTTATCGCCTCGATAACTGCCCACGAGCATGCGCATCGGAGTCGCCATCGAGTTGTGCTCTTCGGCGTATCGGCGCATGAGCGGTCCGAGATCGTCGCGTGTCAGACGGATGTTCTTGAACACGGGTTGCATCTCGGCAAAGTGTTCGCGCAATGCTTCTGGTACGCATAGGTCACACTCGATCAGACCGAACACGGTTCCTGTTCGCACGCCGCTCAGGATCCGTTGCGACGTCATCGTCCATCACGCTTGTCGTCGTCGCGGAAATGCAGCATCCACACACTTTTTAACGACCGGATCTCTTCTCATCTCTTCCCACTCGCATTCCCACAGCTCGACGACCTTGACAAAGTGACGTAGGTAGGCGTTGTTCTTTCGGGTCTCGGCGAGCAGTTGAGCCATGGGTTCCCCGTTGACGGCGTTGACCTCTTGACGGGTACACAGGTGACCATGAAAAAATGGAAATCCATGGAACTGATACACCGTGTTGGTCTCGCTGCACCACCCATCCACCAAAAGTATGCCTATTCTCTTCTCTCGACGGTTTCGTGCAGAGGTCACTTCGTTAAGGTCACGGTCAGGGTTCACCGCAGACGACAAAAAGTTAGGGTTACACATATATCAACAGGCTGAGGTTACAGTTACGGTGAGCTCCAATTACCAGGTGGTGGGTTACGGTTACGTATAGGGTTTATGGTCACCGCCAGTTCGTGTTCAGGCTACCCAGAAGGCTGTGCGGCTGCGCGCGCAACCGGAAACCGGATGTCCCTCCGAAAAATGGTGCCCTCTTGTGCTTGGTCAGAACCTTACTATAACTACTGACCTGGATATCAAGAAACCGTGACAACAAAGGCATCAGGAATGCGAATACAGGACGAGGATGAATCGAATAACCTGCACAGAAAGAATACTTAATTAGGAAGTATTAGATATAGTAAAATAGCAAAAGAAAAAAGGAAACACAAAGACGTCATCGGGCGTGAAATGCAACTCATAACGCTTTCTTAACAGACAATTCTGGTTCATTTTTTTGTAATACATACCGTATTATGTTTAACTGACGTAACGTGTTTAAATGTCTATGCTTTAGCTGACGACCATTGGAACAAAGTTAACCTTTGTGGCTGGAGTGGTGGTCTGTGGCGGCAGTGTCATTGGGTTTGGGTAAGACGACATTTCAAACAAACACCATGCTTGCTTCGTGCAAGAATTAATCAGTTTATTACAACTGACGATGTACTTCTCAATATTGCCTTGTCATGCGACATGTTCACGGCTCAATTCAGTTTCTTTAGGTAAAATCATATTAAACACTTTCCGAAGTGCTGTTTGCTTCAGTAATCGAATTGGAGGAAACAAGTATTTTCGTCCATTTTCATTCAATGTTGACCACAACAAACGGATCACAGCATTTTACTACTTGTATTCAAATGTGCGTTCCCTGTCACCATCAGTTTAATATTGCAATGTGACTTTACATGGAAGTATTTTATTCTGGCCTTCAGATGCCTGGATGCAGTTCCAAGTGGTGCCACCTTCATTGTGATGAGTATCGTAATTCGGTCTGTCGAGGCGTGTGGATGTGCTGCTTTTATTACAGCATGTTTAGCCATACTGGCAAACGAATTCCCCAACAATGTTGCAACAGCATATGTATGCATTTACTTTTTTCACATTACTATGGAAATTGGATAGATCTATGTTAAAATGTGTTTAAAAAGCGAAGAGGTATAAAACATGAAATACTAAGGGAACATTTAAAGGGGTATAAAATTCTTTAAAAATATGTGCAGGTTTTCTTTTAAGGTTCAGATCCTATGTCTAGTGCGAAGTTTCGTACGGGCAACTTTTTTGGCAACTGGTTTACTTCAAGGTGGTCACCAGTTGTGCTTTATGTCAGGCGTAGCTTGCAGCAAAATGAGTATACACCAACAACTGGTGAATGAAATAGCCTGCTAGAATTATTTGACGTTCAAATCATAAAGTAAACTTTAGGAAATGTTGAGAAAAAAAACCAAACTTCACCATGCTATGCAAAACACACACACACACACACACACACACACACACACACACACACACACACACACACACACACACACACACACACACACACACACACACACACACACACACACACACACACACACACACACACACACACACACACACACACACACACACACACACACACACACACACACACACACACACACACACACACACACACACACACACACACACACACACACACACATACACACACACAATCATCCAATTCTTATGGTTACTTTTCAATTTTCAACATGGTTACCAATTGTGTTTTGTAAATTGAGACTGGAATGTTTTTTTTCAATTCAAAATGATATACAACTAACACCCGAAAGATTGGAAACTCTTCCAAGCTTTGCGCTTAGCAATACAATTATTATTATATACTAACATGTCACGACCAACAACAGGGCGGGACACAAAAATTACTATAACTGTATGCCAAAATGGCGTATCTCTTTCTGTTCACGATTTGAAGTCGATCGGGTTATACAGCTGGATGGCAGCTTTGAGAAGCAACGGTCGGCAGGCTGCCTGACTGCTAGGCACAAATTCAAGGCGGCCGTTTTTGGGTATTGTGCCCGGGAAGTTTTCAAATTAATTATGATTATTTTTAGTCTACAGATGTTGCTATTGGTGCTGAGTTAATATGTTAATGGGATGTCATGCATGCACTTGTGCACTTGTTCTTGGAGCCCACGATAACTTTGGCTACGTTTCTTACTATGGTGAAAGGCTGTACTGGAGATGCTCGGCGGACTTGGATATATGATTGGACCAGCACTAGGAGAATTACTCTACGAAGTAAGTCTTGCTGTGTGTCACACTTCATGACTTCAAAGAACCTTTTTGACATATGACTTTAGCACATGTCTTCGACGAAAAACTCGTATTGTAGGTTGGGAGAGTCGCCTTGTGGTGTTGCTAAAGTAGACGAGTCATACGATCGCGCTGAAACCGCTGTATAAGATGGACTGGTACGGTTAAACAATTGAAACTAACATCGTTATGACGGTAAAACAATTTGACGTGTGTTCAACAGGCAGGCGGTTTCCGCTTGCCGTTTATTTCCAGTGGCGCGGCTTTTCTGGTTGTTGGCGGTCTGGCTTCGCTGCTGCTTCCACCGCAGACAGGTCCGTGTTTGTTTATCTGTCACTCCACTGGACACTTCTAAGGAGTTGAGGAAGCAGGGTTTCTAGTAACATAATTGACTGGCGACATTCTGGAATGGTATTGGTAGAGATGATCTTTTGAGACTGACTACCGATTCCATAGCATTGCGCACTCCACAGCATAATTGATTTGACATGTTATCGCAGCAGCAATTCGCCTTCCACTACCAATGGCCCATTCACAGGTTATTAAAAATGCACCATTCAGAGAGCTACATATCTTGTCCGTCTGTTCGTCCATAATTCTACGACGGCTGCCGCTCAGTGAAACTCGCCCTCAATAACAAACACACAGTCTACTTTGTCATGATTTCAGTTATTGTTGACACTGACTAGTTATCGTGTCAGGTAGATTGGTGTTGTGCCGCAACTTACTGATCGTATGAAATATGTACTGTCTGTTATTTTACCTTTTCTAAGTATAAAGTAAGTTTTGGACACACTCTAATTGTCGCGTTGGTGTGCCCATGCAGAGATCAATCAAAGACAAAGGAAATCCTTCTGGTCCTTCATGACGATTCTTCCCGTCTGGCTGATCGGCTTCTTCTACACCACCGTATGCTGTGCATTCGGTTTAGCTAACGTCGCCCTCGCCGTCCATGTGAAGAAAAATGTAAGTATTAATTACATAAGAAAATGCTTCTTCAATTTGGACATTTGGATGACATTTTACATTAACATGGATCGAAGTATAAGATCAATTAAGTAACTATTGCCAGGCGGAATTTCCGATCTTTTGATGTAGTAATTTAGGAATTAAAGGTTAGATTAGTGTGTGGTTATAATTCTTGTACAAAATGAAAATGTTATTGTGTGAGATCATGTGCATGCAAACGAACAACATCAACCTCACTGTGACACGCACGTAAGCACGTACACACACGCACGCACGCACACACACATACACACACACACACACACACACATATATATATATATATATATATATATATACACATCACACACACACACATATATATATATATACATACATCACACACACACGCCCGCACGCACGCACGCACGCACGCACGCACGCACACACGCACGCACACACACACAAACACAAACACACACACACATATACATACATCACACTTATAACAGACATCCATTTCATCCATTGGCCACTCTGATTGTAGTACCACCTCTCGCCTGTTCTGTTCACGGCAGTATTTCTTGTAATTGGAGGCGTCTACGCAGTCTCCTCTCCGGTTTGTGGAGTTATCGCAGACAAAAAGGTAAATAACTTCTCATCTCCTGCAGTAGTCTTTCAAAAAAACATTATCACTTCTATTTAAATAAGTGTACTTTCTAAGATACCATCTCAAAACTATGACATTTTCTTTCAACTGGAAAATTAAACCAGATTTATGTGACCAGAAACGTCGGAAAAATTACTGGTTATGGAGAAAAGCTGAATTCAAGGCCCTCGTCAGATGTTCAGACATCAATGCAGTGTCGTTAATAATTGTTTTCGTCAGCCAAAATATCATAAAAATTACAGCAATATTTTTATCGTCGAATCTAAAGAAGCGACGCAGCATACAACAATCCTTGTGCACTTTCGGGTTGACCTGACACTGCAAAAATGTTTCTCCAGAATCTATGGCTGCACTATTCCCGGATCAACTTCCAAGAAAAAAACGCTACTGTGTTGGATCTACCAGTGGAAACATAGCGTGCTGTGTAGACCAACAGTGATAGATAAGATGAAGGTTACCCAACGAAAAGTCTGTCGCACATCTGTGGATGACGTCAGATCTATCTTCGTGGTACCCCCTCCCCCAACCTGTGCTCTCAGTCCATTGTCAACCAGTCGCTGAATAATTGTCTAAACGCATTAGTCCCTGTCATTACAAGGATATGTGTCAGCCAACTTAAACGCAGCTCCCCAAGAAACCGTGCCTAAGTTCATATACTGTGTCACAAGTTATGGACCGATATCGAATCTGAGTTTCCTGTCCAAAGGAGAAGATGGTGTCCTCACGTTTGTTATGCCATATGACGATCGTTCAGGGACACCGTTTAACTGGTTCACCTCGTTTCTCGCAAACAAGAATCGAACGTGTTTATTCTTACATACGGGGTTCCCAGATTTCTTCTAAAGACCTTCATTATTACCCCTCCACATGGCTTGTGAACGTTGGCAAAATACGACAACATTAAACGCCGACGACACAAAATTACACAACATTACTGTTGGTGTCATCTGTCAGCTTGAGGAATGCGGGTGTAGACTGTTGGATGACTACAAACATACTTCAAGTTCAACTGAATGGTTACAACATTGAAGTTCTCAGAGGCGCTGTGCAGGAAGAGCCATACGACTAAGCTCATTATCGGAGATACCAAATATATACGTCAGAATCCTTGAATCACCATCGGTGTACACCTTATTTGTGTGGCAATCGAGAGAGCACACAAATTTCAAATTGCTCTTTTCCTAAATGTTTGCATGGTTGTTCGAATACAATAACAAAGCTATATGTTACGATTATGTGCATATCTTTGCGCATGTTGTTGTTGTTGTTGTTGTTGTTGTTGTTGTTGAAGTATTCTTGTTTTTTCACGCTCTATATTGTATTATTCTTTTTTCCCGCAGCCGCAACTGGGCCCAGCATTGCTGACAGTTGGCAGCCTCATCCGAAGTGTTGCCTTAATATTGGTGGGCCCCGCAACTTTTCTACTCATACCAAAGTAAGTTTCGAGTCTAAGCTTAAGACACCGCACCCCTTCTTTCCTAGACACATGCAAGTTATTGTCGATGTGTCCTGCACTTTTCCTACACATACCCATGTAAGTACTCACCTCAATATTTACTGGCCCGCACCACACACGTACTTAGTTACCCGATTGAACTTACTGATGATAAGTGCGGCAAACTTCATACTGACTTTTGTTAGTACTATCTTTGGTAGAGGTGAACGTAATTCTAACACATGCTCGTTTAAGTTATTCAATTGAAAAATAATGGGCTATCCATAAAGTACCCCCATCTCCTTGTCACGCTTCGTAATGCTGGCCTGTACACCCCCTAAAACTACTGTCATTTTGAGAAAGACCCCCACCTATTATGCATGCATCTATTTCCCACGAAGTTTGCAGTTAATTCGCGAGCGATTACATACTTCACTTATACATGGTAGAGCCCGCATTACGCTTCCGAGTCTTGACATTTCAGCATGTTTTGGACATGATTACACTTTAGCCAAGAAAGGCTAACATATATTACATAAGTTGAGTGTGGACGCAAATAGCATGGTCATATCCTATTGGCTACTATAAGAATAGGTGTATAGAGATATATTTTCATTTCGCGAACGAATATTGCCAGAATACCACACTGGTGACGTAGGATTATCTAACAATGTGGAGCGACCTTTTAAATTAAGATGTTGTGTGCTCGACAAGGTATCCATCTAAAAACCATGGTGTGATATTCTAAATTGAGGCTACAAATGGTTATCAGCTTGGTGATTTCCGGTGTGACCGGCACGATTTGCCACAACTTCGGCTCGCAGATTCACCTGTACTGTATATAATTCGTTTTATCTAATAAGGACAATCTGAAAATATATAGCTTCAGTTTGTCGAGGGTCTTTACAAGTTCGCCCCCAACCATCTACCAGGGGCTCTGTCCCCGCCATACCTTGCTGATCAGATGCCTCCCGTCTCACGTGGAATTGGCTGTTGGGGTTTTCACACGAACTATTATCAGGGATCGAACTTAACACTCGCCCCCTCGCCCGAGGCGTGTAAAAATTCCAGGAGATGAGTACCTTTGGCCTGCACCAGTCCCCCGGGCGAGTAGCTATTTCACACTCGTTTTGTAACAATATAAATGCAAGCAATTTGACTTTGGCGTGCATACATAATCGTAACATTTTGTATCAAAAAATGAAATGCTTAATCTTCATTTCCGATATATCCGATTTCGTAAACGAGCAGCCTCTACTCGTTGTAACGTAGTCGAAAATTCTTGCACACGGGTACATATATAGTACACTGACATTTACCCGTCAATCTTCTACGCATAGGTAGGTATGATTCGTGTGAAAGGAAAGGAGAATTTCAGCCGCACTGGCTAAAGAAATTCTCATGGCTTGAATACAAAAGTTCATCTGACCGGCGTGACGACGACACTGTCGTCGACGTTGAAGGTGGGAAGAGTGACGGGACGGCGACAATGAGACTGAACTGAGCACGAGAGTATGAAAAAAGTAGGAGTACGAGAAAACAGGCCGTTTTGTCGTCGGCTCCCCAGTATTTAAATTAGAGAGTATCAAAGCTCACAATAGTCCTGCAAACCATAAGAAATGGGCTTTAAGAGAGAAAGCAGAGAGCAACCCAGGGTCAATTGTGGCGGACGAGACGATGGACCAACTTGGAAAAGCGACATTTGACAAAATGTGTAAGCTTTTCAGGAACGCACATGCCATTGCCAGACACTCAAGACCATATACAGACGTTTTGTGGATTTGTACATTGGATGACATGAAAGGGGTACGTACTGGCAACACCTACAGAAACGACAAGTAGTGTGCAACGTTTATCCATCACATTGCTCAGGCACAAAGGGATGAAATCAAAGAGATGGTTGCCGAGGCAAAGTTTATGTCCCTCATCTGCGATTGTGCAACTGACAACAACCACACCGAGGCCGAACTGGCATATGTTCGGCACTGTCACCAAGGGTAAATCAATGTCCACTTTGTTGGGTTGAAAAATATTGCCAAAGGGGATGCCCAAGTGATAGAAGTGGCAACGTCAACTCTTTTCACAGATTACTTTGCTGGCCCCTCGTGGGAAAAGAAGATTGTGGGAACTGGAACTGACGACGCAAGCACCAAGGTGGGGGAAAACAATGGATTTGCGGCGAAACTGCGGCAACGGCTAGACCGACCAGAACTTGTAGCTGTTCACTGCTCTGCACACAGAAATGAATTGGCTTACTGGCTCGCGGGATACAGCTGTACAAGAAAGTTGATGAACTGCTCCTTTCTTTTTAATTCTTCTATAGAAACAGCCACCTCAACAGGAGCAGCCTCAAACAAGCTAGGAGAAACGAACTGTATGCCGAGTAGAGTCGGCGGGACACGTTGGGTTCCCCACAAGAGCAATTTCCAATGTGCAGAAGGGATACAAGGACTTATGACCCATTTATCCCAGGTGATGAAGCCGGATGTAGCTGGAAGGACAACAGAGCAGCTCGCAAAGGCAAAGAATTACTACGCACTGCTACATTCCAAGGATGTCGTGTACTTCCTCCACTTCCTCGCATATGTAACTGCAGCCTTGAGTGATTTCTCAACAGCATTCCAGCATTAGGAAATCACAAACGCGGACCAAGCTCAAGAGTATTCTCTACAAAAGTTATCCTACATCGAAGAAGCTGTCGTGGGATGAAGTCAATCTGTCCTTTGGGACACAGTGCCCTAATGTACTGGGACTCATTGACCTGATCCTCACCCTTCCCGCCTTGTCAACAGATGCTGAAATGGGGTTTTCCCATCTGAGGTTTGTTAAATCGGACTGGAGAAGCAGGCTGTCTGACACACATTTGTCAGATCTGATGACAGTCTTGCTGGAAATCCCTGATGTAGACCAGTTTGATCCATTATCTGCAGAGAAGCATTGGAACCATGCTGGGCCAAAAGCAAGGAGGCCCAACATGATGTTGGGCCTCAGTGATGATGTTGGCAACATCATCACTGACATTGGTGACATTGATGATGACTGACGAGTCGGAGATGGATGAAGATGCAGTTGCCCAAATCCTGAAAGATTTCATTCAGTGACACTGCCTGGGGACATTGTGGAGTGCTCGAGAGTCGAGTCATGCGGGCGTTGACAACGTCCATCCAGAACCTCGGGATCTGATTTAGTACTAATTGAATAAAGTAATTACGTTTCATCGTCAATTATGATTTTATTTGTTCATTTTATGTTTAAGGAGCATAGCAGTTCAACATACAAATGCGCATTAAAAGGTCGCATTTGGACGATGTCCACCAAAAATGGGGACCAGTGATTTTTCATGGGGATGAGTAACATATTAAGGCTACCCTGGCGAGTGGGTTAAATTTCTTAATTTAGACCCCTGGACTATTATAAAAATAACGGTGACTTTCGTTTTTTTGCAGTCATCCACTGTGGCTACAATACGTCAGCCTGGCTTTGTTGGGATTCGGCGAAGGTTTTGTGGTTGTTTGTGCACAACAGTTGTTTGTCGTAGCCACGTGAGTATTGATTACAAATATTATCTCCATTTATCTATGTGTGTTGTTAACCCCGCCCGCCCGCCTGCCCGCCCGCCTGCCCGCCCGCCCGCCCGCCCGCCCGCCCGCCCGCCCGCCCGCCCGCCCGCCCGCCCGCCCGCCCGCCCGCCCGCCCGCCCGCCCGCCCGCCCGCCCGCCCGCCCGCCCGCCCGCCCGCCCAGCCCGCCCGCCCGCCCGCCCGCCCGCCCGCCCGCCCGCCCGCCCGCCCGCCCGCATTAACGTGACATGCTACGATATCACTTCAGCAGGGTAAGTAACATGTTCCTTATAGCGAGAGTCCACACACTTGTTTCACTTCATATGTTATAACACTGTAATATGTTGCATTAACGTGACATGCTACGATATCACTTCAGCAGGGTAACTAGTAAAGATTATTGTTGTTTTGTCATCAAGCTCAAACAAATGAGTGTAGAATTGTTCATATAACTGTTCGTACTTTTTGCAAATGCAAATTGTCAGCTGTAATTTACTGAGCAACATTGATTACAGCAAACATGGCTACCCGGATAATATGGACACCAAAGGAATGGTTTCTGGTATTGTCCTCTTCTTTTCCTCAACAGGGTGAGCCATTTACAACCACTTCCTTGTGTTTTATGTTATATAGCTCCTGACTACAGTGAATCGTGGTTAACATGTTGTCACTGTGTTATCACTGTGATATTTAATGTAGATATTCTAACAACACCGAATATGTAGATAGTCATGCATCACTGTACATAAAGTACTCATGTTTAAAACATGAAATAACATTTCATTGATAAGAGCACAGTTTCCAGTTATGCTTTATAAATCACAAGTAAACACGATGTGCTTATCTTTTCTAAAAAAATGTTTGCTGTCTAATAATTATTAATCATCGTATGAATGCCACCTTCATCTCTTGCAGTCTGTCTCTGGGTGCGTTCGTTGGTGGATGGCTCAGTGACACTTTAGGCTTTGAATGGGCAGCAACAATACTAAGTTTTACAGAACTATTCGCCGTAAGTTATCTGTTATTATTTTAAATCACCAATGCACATCTTCTGGTCTCGTTAAAACTGTAGGATTTCTGGCTTAAAATCACTTATTAGGG
The DNA here is from genome assembly GCA_033239005.1 of Lamellibrachia satsuma. Classification (NCBI taxonomy): domain Eukaryota; kingdom Metazoa; phylum Annelida; class Polychaeta; order Sabellida; family Siboglinidae; genus Lamellibrachia; species Lamellibrachia satsuma. The sequence goes on from BSQZ01000018.1 coordinate 5,108,717, forward strand.
TATGTGGCTGTGGTCTCAATCTCCCGTCTCCGTTTTGGGGGCCACCTCCCACCCCGGAACATCGTAACCGCCACCTTTGTCACAACTAAATATATTATGTCAACACATCTTAATGTAGTCCACCATGAGTATGTCTGTGTGTTATGCTGCTCCTCCTAGACGCTTTCCATCTCGGGCGCCAAACTTTCATCTACGACCCCACGGCCGGGTCGTCTCAGTTTTTTTTATTCACCCCACTACTACCCTTTCTACGAACAATCGAATTACCATTTGTAGTTATTGCGTATAATTGTCGGCAAAACTACGCGAACATTTACGTACACTCGTTGATAACGTCTTACAAGGCAAGGCGCCGTTACACGTTACCATAACAGCCGTCGCAAATTCAAAAAGCCATCAACGTATTGATTGGAAGCACCATGTATGAAGACGTTGATGGATCTCTGATAATGTTGTGTATCCTGACATTTTGTACTCACGTAGGAACTACCAAGTTATTCCGTCGGTCCGGAAGATGGGCATTTTACTAGTTGCTATAATTATAATGGTCAACATAGCAGTACTAACGGTTACTTCTTGCACGTCAAACCTACACTGAGTTTAATGATTTTAATTTCTCTGAAGATATTTACACTGGGTGTCTTTCATCTTTCAGCTGTTTCTGTGGGCAGTGTACGTCTCTACAAGGAGCTGTCGCGCGGACATAACTGACGAGAATCATCCAGTGTTGTTGAGTAATCCAACTGACTGATCCAGGCTGGCAGCGAGGGAGCTGGTCATGATTTCATTAATCTCTCTACTCCATTCCATATAAGTATACAATAAGGCATAATTACTTACATAGCAACCATATCGAAACATTTATTTTTCATCATGGAAATGACTAATAAATTCAGGATGCTTTCAAACCATTTTGAGATTCCTTGATTTCTGTGAACATTCCGTGGTTAAACCCTGACTTTGCGATATTAATGCCAAATCCGTACTGACATTCAACGATAACGTAGCAGTGCGCATCATAATCATGGTAAGAGTGGCTAGGTAACCTAATAATGCGTCCTGTGAATGTCCCTAGGTTTCATCGAGTGTCTTTTAGACCCATATTTAGGTGTGTTCCCGTGTAAGTCTCGGCGTGCAATCCATTGCTAGGGGTCCGCTGGTCCCCACAGACTACCATGGAGCGGCGATGCCATCCATCAGATATGGCGCACATACGGGTGCACTCATAGGCGCCCTGCTACCTAATAGCATACCCCCTGTGTTCACCCCCAGATGCCTGCAACAACACCAACCATAGAGCTGCAGCTAAACTGGCATTAATAATGTGTTGTACAGTTGCACCCCTAGGGTGTGTTGGTAGTGGAGGTAGTAGAGACAGGGTTAGTAAGTTTTCCCACACTGTGTTTTACGATTTTCTCCCCAATCCCTCGGAGTCTCGATAAGCCAATTGGCCCTGGATGACAATCTTGTTAAATCTTGGTGATTTGTTTCGACATCGTTGTTACGTTTGACATTATCTGAAAAAACGCGTGTCGTGCATTGCTTTATAATAGGACCATCAGTCATTTCTTTATTGTGTTTGCATAAAGGCACTAACAAACACATACACTCCCATATAGATGTGTTAGCTTAGAGTTAGGTAGGATATGTCTAAGTTACGGCATTATGAATGAAATACAAAACTAACGGTTCCTGTTAAACCGGGATCTCAGACTTTTATTTATGTCAATAACACCAAAAAGATTTGATCCCGTGGACTGAAGAGACCACGCCGACATATAAAAAATGCGTTGCTGCCGGGTATGTTTGCGTGTGTGTGAAAGTGTTTGAAATGGCTTGAATTATAACGAGAACTTCACTAGTAGTTGCAGTTGTGAAACACTGTAGTGTTTTCAGAAAGTGGTGGTTCGGGGAAATCATTGTCATTATGCTCGCAATCTTATTTGTGAAGTATTTTGAAAAAGAACTACACAATGTATCCAATTAAGAGTGTTCAGGCAGTGCTTTTAATTTCTGCCGATGTAGAATTGTGTTTACGGATTTCCTCATCTGACGAGGGTTTTCAGAATTTGTTGAGATAATATTTGTACAGTAATGGGATTTTGCTTTTGACATCATGTGATTGCAGAAATTAGTTTGTAATGCTTGTAACCACAAATCAATAATGACACAAAGGTGATCTGATAAAACATCAGTAGGAAATATTGCCTTGGTGTTAATGAAAGTAGATCTAGTAATAAACAAGTCGAGCCAATGACCAGGAGTAGGAAATGAAACGTGTTGATGTAAGTAAGATATTTGAAGGACACCCATGAAAGATATAGTATTTAAACTTGGTAAATCAAGCTGGATACTGAAATCGCCAAACATGTATAGGTCGTCTTGGAAATGTACGGTAGAAAATCTGGAAAAAATAATACGTGTTCTTGCAGGAGGACGGTAGGTGAAACAGCTGTAAAGTTATAGCAAAGGGCAGTATGCTGCGATGAAGGTAATCAGTGGTGTTATGTGCCATGTATAAAGATGTCATCGAGGTATTATAACACCTTGGCTCCTACGAATATCAGTTAGATATGCTGTCAATGTGGTCTTCCTAACCTGCCTCCTCCCCTTTCAACCCAATAATAGCAGAAACAATGAACAGTTCAAGCAATTTAGACCCAGACATCAGTCTATTATCCTTGGATTCCAATTTTCCCCTACCACATCAACTTACATCAGCACAACGGTCCATTTCAGTACAAAATCGATCAACAAAAATATTGAACTTAAGTTGTCAATCAATTAAAAACAAAACAAGCTGAATTCCTGAACATCATTGATCGTACACAATCGGATATTGACATCGCCACCGAAACGTGGCTGAACAGTGATATCAACGATTGTGAAATTGGAGTATATAATAACTTCTAATTACTGGGATCGTCAGTAGATATTATCTACTTAGATTTTCAGAAAGTTTTTGACAAAGTGCCACATCAAAGATTACTACTTAAATTAAAAGCCCATGGTATCGGGGATAGCATAACTGACTGGATAGAACAATGGCTGACTGACTGTAAATGTTTGTCTTGTTATGTGATACAAACAATGACTGAGTTTAACAACACGTTTAATTGCCGGGCTCGTCTCGTGCCAGTCCCGCACGGTGGTAAACATAATATATCCAGAGCTGCACCCTAGCGGATAAGTATGACTTAACATTCGTTACATTCCCCCCTCCTTTGTAAAGTAACATGCTATCTTACCATGTATGCATCTTTAAACATTATAGCGAAACAATAATAATAATAATATGTTAAATGTTCGTGTATGACAATTAACAAGTCTCTTAATTAAATGTCTGTTCATTCAGCATATCTGGCAGGGGTCTTAATTAACCTACCACTGCGTGCCATTACTGGTTTTAAGATAGCGTTCGATTGTTCATTTCTTGGCGGTGTTTCTAGTCTCTCCGGAGATCGCTGGCAGCGTCGTATCGGCTGTTGCTGGCACAGTTGTTGTCACTTTAAGCAAGTGTCGACGATTTCTCCGGTATTCAGTTCCTTCCTCGGATCGCACATAGTAGGAACGAGGTTCATTTGCCAGCCATGTGATGGTAGCAGGCTTACCATAGCCTTTTGGCGTTTGCATGCGGACGTTGTCACCTGTGTGCAGCAACGGTAGTGGCTTAGCCGACTTGTCCGCATATTTCTTTTGTTGCAGCCTTTTCTCAGACAACTGATGTTGCACTGTCTGTTGGTTGACAACTTGTGGTTTTAACAGTGTCTGTGTTGTAGGCAATGTTGTCCTTGTGCGGCGTGATACGTTGCGTTGTGCAGGAGATCCTAAGACTGCGTCACGTGGAGTGTTTCGCCAACTGAGCAGATTCAAATGCGCATCTGTGCCATCTCTGTATGATTTCTCTAGCAGCTTCTTTGCTGTCTGCACTGCTTTCTCAGCTAGGCCATTGCTGCTGTGAAAGTGTGGACTGTTCATTACATGGTTGAATGACCAGTCTCTTGCGAACTGTTTGAATTCTCGTGATTTATACTGAGATCCGCTGTCAGAAATTACCATCAAAGGTATTCCAAATCACGAGAAGTGTGTTTTCATCTTTTTGATGAATGTCGATGTCGACGTGTCTCTCAGCAGATCTATTTCGTACCAACCTGAATACGAATCGACGGTTATGCAGTTGTGCCACTCGAACAAATCAGCCCCCACAGTTGCCCACGGCTGATTTGGTACTGGGTATGCCATGAGAGGCTCTTTCTGCTGGTGGTATGTCATGCTTTGACACGTTTCACAAGCAGTAATTGCCTTTTCAATGTCACTGTTCGTGTTTGGCCAAAACATCACATCTCTCGCTCTTCGTTTTGTGGCATCGATACCGATGTGTCCCTTGTGCGCGAGGTTAACATACTCGTTTCTCAGAGCTGATGGGACAACAATTTTGTGTCCCTTGAGTATCACTCCATCTTCTGACGTCATCTCATCTCTGAATGGAAAGTATGGCTTCAATTCAGGATGAATGTGTTTGCTCTGAGTTGGCCAGCCTGACTGTGTTGCTCGATATACTCTCTGGAGTGAATTGTCGGCTGCAGTAGCTTGTTTTAGCTCGTCTAGCTTGTTGCTAGTTATCGGCAGTAGTGACAAAACCTCATAATCTGTCACTTCCTCATTCTCCTGTTATACTATCTGTAGATACGCTCTCGATAGCGCATCAGCTAGCACAAGGTCTTTGCCTTTTCTATATACGAGATGAATGCCATGACTCTGTAATCTCATCAGCATTCGTTGTAGTCTTGCTGGTGCTGCTGATAACGGCTTCTTTGTGATTGATATGAGAGGCTGGTGGTCTGTCTCGACTGTCACTTGTTTTGCACAAATGTAGTTTTTGAATTTTGTGCACGCAAAGACTACGGCTAACAGCTCTTTCTCTATCTGCGCATATCTTGTTTCCGTCTCAGTCAACGCTCTTGACGCGTAGGCAACTGGTCTGCCATTTTGTAGACAGGCAGCCCCTAATCCATGCTGTGAAGCATCACATGTCAGAGTGACATCCTTGTTGACATCGAAATACGCAAGAATAGTTGCGTGTGCTATACTTTGTTTCACATCGTCATAATCTTTCTGCTGTGGAACATCCCAGACCCACTCATTGTCTTTGTGCAGAAGCTCGTTGAGAGCAGCAGCTTTCTCACTAAGATCAGGGACAAACTTTGATAGGTATTTAGCCATTCCCATGAATCGTAGCAAGTCTGTTGTGATTTCTGGTTCTGGCATTTCTGTGATCGCCTGCACTTTTCTCAGATCTGGTTTGAGTCCATCCTTAGATAGTACATGTCCAATGTACGGGATTTCTTGCAGTTTGTACTTGCATTTTCGCGGTGCTAGCTTCAAATTGATCTTGCGCAGCCGTTTTAGCACTTTCTCAAGATTAGTGTCGTGTTCCATTTCAGATGCTCCACTCACTAGTATGTCATCCATGATCACTGCACAGGGGTATCCAGCTAACAAATGTTCAATTCCTCGCTGATACACTTCCGATGCTGAATTTATCCCCATTGGCATGCGCAAATAGCGAAATCTTCCGAATGGCGTTCCAAAGGTTGTCAGGTATGATGAATCGTTCTCCAATGGGATGTGGTAGAATGCTTGCTTTGCATCCATGACTGTGAAGTACTTTGCATTCGGAATGTTCTCGACTACCTCTTCGATCGTTCGCATCGGGTAGTGTGGTCGCTTGATTGCTCGATTTAGATCTCCTGGATCCATGCAAATGCGAATGTCATTTGTATCTTTCTTCTTTACCACTACCAATGCCGACACCCAATCGGTTGGTTCGTTCACTGGTGTGATTATACCTTTCTCGACCATCACTTCCACCTCACTCTTCAGTTTCTGTTTCAAAGCTACTGGCACTGACCTCACAGGCCGTATGACTGGTGTAATGCTCGGATCGATTGTTATTTTGTATTTGACTGGCAACTTTCCAAGTGTGTTGTCAAATAGGTCGCTGTATTCTTGTAGAATACCTGGTGGCAGTTTGTGTTCTGCTATCTGTTCAGCCTGTGAAAGTTCATGCACATCAGCGCTTAGAGTGATTAGTTCTAGCCTGATACTGTCTTTCAGTCCAAGTAGTGTTGTTACTTTCTTGTCGACTACATGAAAGTCTATGACATACTCTTGTTTTCCCTGATGACATAGTAGTCTTGCTACTCCAACAGATTTCAGTGCATTTCCACCAAACCCCACCAGTGTTATTCTTCTCGATGTGTCTAAACGATTGTTACTATGCAGCTGATTGAGTCGTCGAAGACTCATCACGTTGCATTTTGCTCCAGTGTCTACTTTGACATCTATCTTCGCATTGTTTATACACAACGTTTTGTGTATGTCTCCTTTTGTCAAACCATCTACTGTCTCGATAGTGAACGTTTCTTCGTTTACTTCTGCAACATTTTTCTTGAAATGTCGATTTAGTGGTTCTGTTTTCGGTTTCGACCTACACACAGATGCGAAATGGTTCCACCTTCGGCAGTTGTGACATTGTTTTTGATAAGCGCGACACTGCTCCCTGGCCTTGCCATGACAATGTCCACATTTGTCACACATTTGTTTTGAATGTGTTGTTGATTGTCGATTCTGCCATTTCTTCTTTGCAAACCGATGCTGCTTCACTGCATCCACTTCCACTTTTGGTGGTTGCATTGCTTTTGCATCCTGTTCAGACAGCTCGTGTATCTGACAAATCTGCATTGCTTTCGCTAGTGTGAGGTCACTCTCCTTAAAAGAAGTCTCCTCACTCCATCGTTGATAATGCCCGTCACAATCCTGTCTCTGATCAAACTGTCCGCCAGTTCTCCGTATTGACAGCTGATTGATCTTATCTTTAGATCGCTCAAAAACGTCTGAATTGACTCGCCTGGTTGTTGTACACGACAGTTGAACCTGTGACGTTCCAGTATGATGTTGGTTCGCGGATTGCAGATGTCTCTGAACTTTCTTTTTAGACATTCCGGGTCTTCACGTGACTCCGTCGGTTCGTACGTGTACGAACGCTCTCGTTCAATAGCTTCTTCACCAGCCAAGTTCAATAAAACATATGCTTTCACTGTGTCTGGTTTATCGTCATATGCAGCAGGAACAAATACGTTATATTCTTGTTCGAAAATGCGCCAGTTTTCGGCTGCATTGCCATCGAAACACAACGATGAAGGTTTTCGAAGCCCTACGTCAGCCATTTTGTCGTCAGTTCACTCCAAATTGTGAGTGAGCGGGTAAATGCAATATTGTCACCGTAGTACTGATATTTGCTAGTTGCAATTTTCTACTTACAGTTCTTGGTCAATTGCCACTTACTAAAAGAAACATCCCCTGATCTGACACCATGTAAATGTTTGTCTTATTATGCGACACAAACAATGACTGAGTTTAACAACACGTTTAATTGCCGGGCTCGTCTCGTGCCAGTCCCGCACGGTGGGAAACATAATATATCCAGAGCTGCACCCTAGCGGATAAGTATGACTTAACATTCGTTACACTGACAGAACACGAGTTGTAGTAGATGGAGAAGTTTCAAATTGGAAATCGGTTTTGAGTGGGGTACCTCAAGGATCAGTATTAGGACCTATATTATTCTTAATTTATATCAATGACTTGGACGACAGTATAACAAGTAACGTACTGAAATTTGCGGATGACACAAAACTGTTTAGAAAGGTTAATACTGATGGTGATAAACAACATTTACAAAACGATCTAGACAGATTAGTGAATTGGTCTGAGAAATGGCAGATTTTGGGAAATGTAAATGCCTACATACAGGAAATGGGAACTTGAATGTAAACTATAAAATGGGAGATACTGTTCTGGGTACTACTGTAAAAGAAAAGGACTTAGGAGTTACAATAAGCGCTGATATGAAAGTTTCAGAGTAGTGTGGTATTGCAGCTTCAAAGGGTAATAAAATTCTTGGATTGATTAGAAAAAACATAACATACAAGGGAAAAAAGTTAATTATACCTCTTTATAAAGCAATAGTTAGACCTCATTTAGAATACTGTATACAAGCATGGAGACCATATCGTAAGAAGGATATAGATACGCTTGAACGCATACAAAGGAGAGCAACTAAAATGATTCCAGAACTTAGAGATCTTAGTTATGAAGAACGCCTGAAAGAATGTGGTTTAACAACTCTAGAGATAAGGAGGTTAAGAGGAGATCAGATTGAAGTTTTTAAGATATTGAATGGGTATGAAAATATTAATAGAAATATGTTTTTCTCAATCAAGAAGGATAGCAGAACTAGAGGACGAGGTAAAATTAGTAAAGGATCAATGTAGATTGGACATCGGGAAGCACTCGTTCTCACAGAGGACAATAAATGAATGGAACAAATTGTCTACAGATTGTGTAACTGCTAGCAGCGTGAATATGTTTAAAAACAAGGTTGACACATATCTCAGGAGGGCGGGTTATAAGTAGATGAACATTGTTGGACTCTCGATAAGCCAATGGCTTCCTTGTCCACTTGCCATCTGGGCCTTTGGCTTGGATGGCAAATCTTGTTAAATCTAAATGGCGGTGTATTTGATGCAGTTACGCAGGACCTCGTCAGCTTTAAAGAATCCGATCAAATAACACGATAAATGGTTTATTACATCTGCGGTATGTCGAATAACAAGACATAGCAATGCAAATATCTGGGTGGGAGGTGATTTATAATTCCCCGATATAGACTGGGCTTCTAAATCTCTCAAGCCATCTTCAAACTATCCTAAGTGTGGCACACTTCAACATAAGTTGATGTTTGATAAGTTCAAAGTGACTATTATACTGTTTTATTTTGTTGCATCCAATTATCCACTAGTGTGGGCTGTGACGAAACAACAAGACTCTAGACCCAGACGCCATCTATTATCGCGACCAAGACGCCGTGAAGCTGCGGTTTGTAATGGAGAAATGTTATTAGAAAGTGCACAATACTTGGCTAACTGGACGCTAGACACAGACGCCACTGTTGTGTGGCGACCAAGGCGCCGTGAAGCTCCGGTTTGTAGTAATAATAATAATATGAATTTATATAGCGCTTGAATCCACTTAAAATGTAATGCACTAGGGCGTATAGTAATGGATAACTGCGTGTTATTAGAACGTACACACACGTTTTTTAAGGTAATTGTACACGCACGCACGCACGCACGCACGCACGCACGCACGCACCCACACACACACACACACACATATATACATACATCACGCACACGCCCGCATGCAGGCACGTGCGCACGCACGCACGCACGCACACACACACACACACACATATACATACATCACGCACACGCCCGCATGCAGGCACGTGCGCACGCACGCACGCACGCACACACACACACAACCTTGCTGTCTTATTAGTTCTTAAATTAGGCAACTGTAATAATTTATGAATATATAAACATTATTTTAAGAAAGATGTCAAGGAAACAATGAAAGATCAAGATTTACAAAGTTTAGTAAGGAGTTCAAAAACCAGTGTTTATCACAAATCACAGTAAAACAACTAAAAAACAACCGTCACTAAGCAGGATGGCCTTTCCTTGGTGTCCTGTGGTGAACTCTTGGTACTACGGTCTACTTGCAAATCATTAAACATTACCCATATCCAATCATGAAAACAGTATGGATATTAGTGTCAAATCATCCACTGTACTGCGGAGTATAAATCCGCTGATGTCACAAGGTAAACACTACCTATGCTTCCAAAAGCTGCATCCACTGTACAGTGAATTAAGAGAATATCAGCTGATGCACTAAGCTCATCCAATACTACAATATTACCACAACATTAGACAATTACCAACAGGCAACAGCTAAACTTGCCTAAAGCAAAGGACTTATGCATTTATGCGCGCTGAATACGGTAGGTGCGCTGGCAGTTCGGGCCAAGCAAGTGTGAAGTGATCGATTAATTTATATACTACCACTATTAAATAAAATAAAAAGTGTGACTTGATTGATGAATCATGCATAAACGTGACAACTGTACCTATAAAATTCTTCAGGCGTTCGCCATGATTGTTGTGCACCTAGGAATTTTGTAACGCCCAGTAACAAAATATAAATGTATATATATATATTGTTTAGATCTATAATTAAACCGCCCTTATAACACAGTATAAAACACAAGTCAAGTCACTGATATATGTCCCACTACTGTGTCTGTGTTGTTTCATACTGTAAAGGCGGTTTAATTATAAATCTAAACTATATAATATTATAATTTTATGTTTATATAAATATACATGTATATATATACACACACTCTCTCTATATATATATTATTGACTTAAACAATATTAATTACTGATCTAAATATATCTATATATATAGTTTATATAAGTAAACATGTACGCACGCATGCACGCACGCACGCACGCACGCACGCACGCACACACACACACACACACACATTGTATATATATTATTGACTTAAACAATATTAATTATTGATCTAAACAACAACAACAACACTATGTATATATAGTGTTTAGATCAATATTTAATATGTATTAATTATTAACCTAAACAATATATATATATATATATATATTAAATGTATAGATACATATATGTATATATATATATTTATTAAATGAATATTTTTTCTCGATGAACATGTTTGTACCACCTACTTCTCATCGATACATGTATTCTATTATCACAATGCATTAATTAAATGACCTTTAACAACAGTTACTCTTTGTGTGTTCCTGTAGCAAACAAGCTCGATCAGGTTTCTGCGATTAGCAAGGTATCAACAAACATCAGCAGGGTATAAATTAATGTATATATATATATCTGAGCGTTACAAGAATTTCATAGGTACAGTTTTCATGTTTATGCATGATTCATAACACCGGGTCGATTATTATACAGGATGATCAGTGTTAAATATTAATTCCGCTTTATTTTATTGTGTGAATTGTTTTACTATAAGTCAAGTTTATAATTGTTTTGTATGCTTTGCATACACTTGTAAACGTTACTCATAACTTACAAGTTAGAATGAAAGTATACATAATGCTATTTAAATATTACACAGCATTTTTTTACTGTCAAATATGCACAGGTGAAAAATTATTGTAACTTTATATTGTTAAACATTTAAAATAAAAGTAATGTTTGTTATAACAATCATAATTATGGTTTACCTGATTGGACCGCTTGTTTTATCCCCAACATCCTACCTGGAATAGTAGATCACTGAACAGTTGGGCCCACCTTGTTTTCACAAATATCTTTACAAGGAAATCATGGCATCCACCCCTGACCAAGCAACCTGTCTTAACATTTGTCATTCTCCTACAAGATTGACCGATCATCTGAAGCATCACTAGCGACACCAACTTCTACATGGGGATAATACGTTATTTCATGCTGCACTGAGTTGCCATATTCATATGAGCGGTCATTCTGTGATGAGGTCTGTGGATGCTGAAGACTTGTGAAGAATTCGGCATTCTCCACAGCCACTGGACGATAGGTCTTGTGGATCTGCTTAGTCAGATACACAGTGTCTCCTGTGAGAAACAAAAATGAGCACAATTGAAACGATAATGAATAGTTTCTTGTGTTGCCGTTTAATATCGTTCAATTACTAACTGTATGTACCACTTAGATATCTGGTATTTTGTATAATATTCTACCAACAAATCTATTTAAAATTGGTTGGTGAAATTTGTCAATAAATGTTTGTCACTGTTTTGTAACTGAAGTTGCACTGATTTGAAAAATAACTTTTAAAACATTATTTAAAATGTATATAATATTTAAAATTAAACCCTAATGAACATTACTTGTGTCACTGTTAAACAGCAGAAATGCTACACATTTTTACAACTTGAAATTGCTGCAATATTTGATACTGACCAGTTGGTTCAGTGGGCCACAGGGTGCGGTCAAACGTGAACGGTTGTTCCACTTTATTGAACACGTCCTTGTTAAACTGACTTTCGTCAAAAGGTGCTTTCTGCAAAAATTCATACTTTTATTTCAGATATACCGGTACATAGAAACAAAATATGTTAATCAATAACAACTTAAAACCTTATGTAAATCAAATGAAAATCAAACTACAGTGGTCTCATACTATAAGACCAACATGTTCCATCTAGAGATGGGAGTGGTGGTTGTGTGGTAGAGTGTCAGACTTTTGGTTGAAAATCACCTGCTGCCGTTTCTAGACCTGGGCAATTTCATTTACCCCACATTGTCTGTGTCTTTCAGAAGAGACACTAAACGATGTTAGTCCCTTCTTCGTAGTGTCAATTCCTGGTGAAGTAAAAGGTCCCACACAGGGAAATGGAAAATAACCACAGAGCTGGTTATCTTTATAGCTGGTGATCTCTATCTCTAAACTACCATTGGGGATAAAATCCTTGACAGCAGAACTCTTTCAATTATCAAAGTTGAAGGTCCACCCACCTTATTCATTATGAAGGACCATTTAAAATATTTACACAACTGTTGATGCATTTCATGAAATGAAGTTCACTGTTCTCCAAAACCATAGATATGTTAACACAAGAGATGGTAAAAATTTGTGATGACATTGTCACCCAACATACTTCTACTGCTGCTGTCCCATTTGCTGTAACCAAAACATGTTTAGCACATACATGTGTTCTGGGTACTACTGTAGAAGAAAAGGACTTAGTTATAATAAGTGCTGATATGAAAGAGCAGTGTGGTATTGTAGCTTCAAAAGGTAATCAAACTCTTGGGTTGATTAGAAGAAACATAACATACAAGGAAAAAAGCTAATTATACTTCTGTATAAAGCAATAGTTAGACCTCATTTAGAATATTGTATACAAGCATGGAGACCATATCGTAAGCAGGATATAGATACGCTTGAACACATACAAAGGAGAGCAACTAAAATTATTCCAGAACTGAGAGACCTTAATTATGAAGAATGCCTGAAAGAATGTGGTTTAACAATTCTAGAGACAAGGAGGTTAAGAGGAGATCATATTGAAGTTTTTACGATATTGAATGGGTATGAAAATATTGATAGAAATATGTTTTTCTCACTCAAGAAGGATAGCAGAACTAGAGGACGAGGTAAAATTAGTAAAGGATCAGTGTAGATTGGATATCAGGAAGCACTCGTTCTCACAGAGGACAATAAATGAATGGAACAAATTAGAGGACATGAGGTAACATTTGTAAAGGATCTATGTAGATTGGATATCAGAACAGAACAAATTATCTACGGATTGTATAACTGCTAACAGCGTGAATATGTTTAAAAACAAGGTTGACACATATCAGGAGGGCAGGTTACACGTAGATGAACATTGTTGGACTCTCGATAAGCTAATGGCTTCCTTGTGCACTTGCCATCTGGGCCTTTGGCTTGGATGGCAAGTCTTGTTAAATGAAAAACCACTTACATATATTATTGACCAGACCAGCTGTTCCACAAACAGAGCCCATCTAGGTTGGTAGTAACTGCAACAAATACAAGTTTAAATAAATGATCATCTACTTTTTGTTCCCATAGTTCAAAAAAATATTGGAACTAGGGCTTACTAAGTTGCTGCATAAATTCTTTAGAATTCACTACCTGATAGTGTTAGGAAACAATAAAATATTGCCGTCATCTGACGACTTAACTGTGCTTACCTCCTCATCTCTTTAACATATTCATCCATCTTTGGAAAACATAAAATACCAATTTTGAGACTGCCTAACCCTCTAGTTTTGATGTGTCTCTCAACTGGGGTTTCCACAGATTTAGGCTTGATGTAATTTGTGTAGTATCATTATTTGAATTGCTGGATTCTGCAGTCGCTAGTGCTTTGTTGTCAGGGCGGTGAGCAAAATAATAGTTACTTGGCAGACAAAATCACCACATTTTTTCATGTGTCTTCTTGGAGTCATACTTATTGATTCTAGAAGGGAAGCCATGCAAAATAAGTTTTCTCCAACCCCCCATAGGACACCTAAATGTTGGCGATATTGAGCTGACAACAATATGAACCCGCGGTTTTTTTACGTGAAAGTTGTACTACCATAACATTTATTTCTAGCATTATTTGGCACAGGTATTCCAGGAATATCTGAGCTTCGTTTGGTATATAACTTGTCATAGCAGGCCAATATTTGAAAATGTTATGATCGATTGAATTCTAGTGAAAATCGGAGTTCTTATGTGAGCTGGCGATTTCGGAGTCCACATTTTTACCATCGGATCCCTCTTTAAATGAGTGCCAAACAAAAACTAAGAAAGGTATTTTAATTATGTTTGTCCTTAGATACAGTTAAGATTGCAATATTTTGGATTCATATATTTAAGCTTCAGTAATACACGAAAAAAAATCACTATTAATTGGTTATGCTGGTGTCTCTGCAGCACCATTTAATATGAATTGAACTTTACTTATGGTGAATATGCATTATTTAAATGATACTAGAACCTTTTAAAACAAAATAGTGAAATTAATATTTAATCTGTGTGCACATATATGCATCAACACATGATTTGCTACATAATATTGTGACAATATAAACAAAATCACTGATATGGGGTATTTACTGAAGCAAGGAAAAGCAACATGTCAATGTGATTATATTGATCACATTTGCACTTGCAGTGTCCGATGCATTCCGTAAATGAAATTTTTTAAAAGTTTTTGCATGGCTCCCCTTCTAAAATAAATAATTATGACCCCAAAGAAGCCGTATAAAAAATCTGGTGCTTTTGTCTGCCAAGTAGCTACAATCGACAAAAGTTACCTAACCACCCTGATTGTTGTATCAACCAGAACATTCTTGATGTCAATGTGGTCCAGAAAAAATATCAATACTGTTTGTTTTGTTATAGATAAACCCAAGAAATTAAAAGGGCATATCCACTTTCATTCCATCAGACTGGATGCTAGTATAAAAGGTTGAAGCAAGAAATTTTATTTCTAATGTGGACAAAAATATACTGTTTATATGCATGGACATGTTCTTGACCATTATTAATCATGGTTATTAATTTTGTAATCCTGTGTCCACCAGCTGTACATGTGTACTCTTTAACACAATCTGATAAGTACCTTTTGATCATTCCAGACCACTGCTTGTTGGCATAGTCCAGAACCTGTAAACCAGTCCAGATAAATATAATGCTACATTGACACAATTCGTGTTTGGACCAGCGTAAAGGGTGGGTCACGCCAGTTTTACACTTGTGAGTTTGTTGCAGTGGTA
Organism: Lamellibrachia satsuma; assembly: GCA_033239005.1. Classification (NCBI taxonomy): domain Eukaryota; kingdom Metazoa; phylum Annelida; class Polychaeta; order Sabellida; family Siboglinidae; genus Lamellibrachia; species Lamellibrachia satsuma. The sequence continues at coordinate 5,123,972 of BSQZ01000018.1, forward strand.
ATGTCGCAACGCAACTTCATGTTGTATTATAACAAATAACAACTACCCACTTAATTCTGTTCAAACGTTCTTGATCACTATTTAAATAGTGTAAATAAAATTAGTCTTGTGGTCACATATAATACTAACAAATATATGTTGCGTACTTTGATTAACGCCTCATATCACTGACTCTACACCAAAAACAGCAGATGAACAGCTATGTATCTACTGGTAGAGAAAATTTGTAAAATAACTGTTTGTATTAAGATGAAAGTAAAACATTTTGCATACTTTTTAAAGGCCATTATTTCTAAAATGTAAATCAACAGCTACTAAAAACCTGCTGTCATAGCATACATTTGTCATAGCATACATTTGTCATAGCATACATTTGTCATAGCATACATTTGCTCTGGGTCCCCACAGAGTGAGTTGGTTGCGAGCGTTGTATTCATACAGTTGTTTCTCTGCGTCGTTCGTTGCCAGTGTCTTGGCATCCTCCAGCCATCGACCAAGTAGGAAGTGTTCGTCTGAAGCCAGCAGAGTCTCAACGTCAGACATCAGGCCCAGTAACTTGAGACCACTCGATCTGTCAGGAGGAATAACATACCACGTGTAGCAGAGTGAAGTCTTCTTAGTCAAGATAAAATTAGGATGGTGAGAAATATTAGGATTAACTTAAAATCATTTTCATTGCAACCCAATGATGGATTAATGTTTGTTCACACAGTTTACATTATAGACCTTACCTGGGGTAAATTAATTCAAACTTGATCAATCCAAACTTATGTGTATTTCAGCAAGAAGTTATAATGAATGAGGTAGTCATGAACAAGATGTTCTTGTACGACCACAAAGTCCTTCGATAATAGTTAGTTATGATACTTCTTAGCTATAATTTTTCATAAAAAATTTACAAAATTATTTCATAACTTGACAGAGAACAGGCCCCGGCTATTGAAGCTATCAAGAAATGTCAGAATTCAAACCAATGACCAGAGTTTTCCTGAACCATTTAGGACATCGGTGTAGATTGGACATCAGAAAGTAGTCATTCTCACAAAGGATGATAAACAAATAGAACAAATTATCTTCCAGTTGTGTAAATACAAGCAGTGTGAATATGTATAAAAACAAAGTTGACAAATATCTCAGAAGGGCGGGTTACACAGAGATGAATAATCGTTGGACTCTTGACAAGTCAATAACTTCAGTGTCTACTTGCCATCTGGGGTTTTGCTTTGGATTGCAATCTTGTTAAACCATTGCACTTGGAGACTGAAGACATGGGAGGTCTGGGTTTTAAAACGCCTACAGTGTCAACAAAATGACTCAACAACTTGCTTTTAGTCAACCTGTTTATTCAACTGGATTAGGGACAGTGGTAAAGTCATATGTATGTATGTGTGTGCGTGCGTGCGCCCGCGCATACGTGTGTGCGTGAGTGCAGTGCATCTAAATTACATTTATGTGTTACACTATACTTGCATTGTGTTGTTAAGATCCTTGGCTGTGAAGTGAGTGAGGAGATCTGAGTAGTACTTGTTTGCAATAATCTGCAAAACTTGTCGGGTTATATCAACCAGGTCATATCTACAATACAACAACAAGCATGGTTACACTATCACTTAGCCCATGTTGTACAAAAATTACAAATGTATCACACTAGAAATTACAGAGACCACAGTATGATATTATACAGCAAGCATTACTTATTGTTTTCCTTTTGCTAGAATAAAACCAATGTTTTGACTGAATTATTGATATGCTGAAATGCATTGATGCAAGTTCAAGAATAAAGGCATGCAAACAGGAAGCAAAATGTTCCATTATCATTTGTGTCACTAAACCACTGAACTCTTTGCCCAGCAGCACGAGACTGGAAATGTGTGGAAACACCAGCAGTCGCTAAGCTATAAACAGGGTCTGATCAACTGCTGGCGATCTCTCAGTCTCTGCACACTGGAGTTGGCCAAGCAAAGACAAGGAAATGGTGTTATATTGATGAGATGCAGTCAATGAAATGTGGCATCAGAGAAGACCAGACAATGTCCTACCTCCTCCACAACCACGGGGCGGCACATACACATTGGAACTAGCCACCACCGTGGACCGAGCAAAGGCGTGCGCCCAGAATTGGCAACGCATCATGTGAACAACACGATAAGAAGATGTGTCACTAGTTACCTGTAGAGGGTGCTGGCTGAAAGTGACGGTTGGGCTGCCATGACAAACAAGTCCCACGCCCTGAACAAATCTTCCACTTTGTACCACACCTGAAATGTTTCAAAACCAAAACATCAGAAGTCAATCAAATCTGGGGAAGACTGCGGAGTACCCATCGTGTGATGTTAGTTTCTTCTCTCTGACCCAGATTACTCCACAGGTGCAATGTGATATTTTTTGAAAAAGGCATCATCTTTCAAATTCTGTTGAAACATCCACACATGCTGTAGTTGTTACGTGACAGCTGTTTGTTTTTATAATTCCATCACTGAAATCTCATCACTGTCTAGGTATTTGTTTAGAAAGCTGAATGAACTAGAGCAATGAGGGGTGAAGTTTTGAAATGGCAGCATTTGAAATGGCAGCACTTCCCCATCCCTCGCCCTCATTCTCCACTCCCCTCCCACTCCCACAACCCTCATCCTCCACTCCCCTCCCACTCCCCCAACCCTCGCCCTCGTTCTCCACTCCCCCAACCCTCGCCCTCGTCCTCCACTCCCCTCCCACTCCCCAACCCTCTCCCTCCACTCCCCTCCCACTCCCCAACCCTTGCCCTCGTTCTCCACTCCCCTCCCACTCCCCCAACCCTCGCCCTCGTTCTCCACTCCCCTCCCACAACCCTCGCCTTCGTTCTCCACTCCCCTCCCACTCCCCCAACCCTCGCCCTCGTTCTCCACTCCCCTCCCACTCCCCCAACCCTCGCCCTCGTTCTCCACTCCCCTCCCACTCTCCCATCACTCAGCCTCGTTCTCCACTCCCCTCCCACTCCCCATCCCTTGCCCTCGTTCTCCACTCCCCTCCCACTCCCGCCATAGTAACTTCATAAAATTGACAACTAATTCAGTCGATGTTTATAGTGGCTATTAAAGGTCTGATCATTATTTAGTATAAACTATATATAATCTAATATCTTGTCCGTCAACTGTTTTAATGAGCCACAATAAAAGATATAATTTGATCGTTATCTGTTTATGAATAGCAAGTTCAGCATGAAATGTAAGCATGATATTCGAGTTGAAATATTCAAATTACACAGATAACGGTCAAATGATATCAAAATATTAAAACAAAAATGATCAAACTTCTACCATTAAGATGGCAATTATGTGCATTAATCATTTTGAGACTTTCAGAACATTACATATTAAAAATTGTAAACTTACTCTTGGAATGACTGCGTGATGATAGCGTGGTCTTGCAATAATGATGGTGTCCTTGCCATGATATTGGCTAGATGTTTTGCAGTTGTAAATACTGTGCTAAAAACAATGAAAGCAGGAGTTTATACACATAACAGAATACTTCTTTTATAGTAGAAAAGTTCCCCCAATTTGAAGGAATATATATTTCATATTCTTTCATCGTAGGAATTTATGGCTTGATCACATTTTACAAAGCAAAATATTTTTTTCAATAATTTACTGTATAGATTAACAAATAACAAATACATAGGGTTTCTAAACTTTCCTAAATCAATATGGATCACTACACTGTCTGGCACTGATACAAAAGCCTACAATGCCAAAGTTGCTTACCGCCAACAAAGGCCATGCTTCCACCACGCTTGCTTCGTAGACACCATATCTCCTGAAAGCATAGCTGGAAAACCTGCAAACAGAGAAAACTCAGTATTACACAAATGTTTTAAATCTCCATGTTACAGGGGTCATTTATGTTTATAGAATCACACCTTTTTGACACTCAATTTTCAAACTAATTCTTTCACTTTGTAAATTTAGAACATTCATCTAAATGACAGACCAACCATTCAATGTTTTAATTATGGCACTGTCAACATCATCATAATTAACATCTCATATGATGATAAATATATCCTCTTGATTTAAATCCATGGACGGTAAAATAAATATGGATATTTTAACAATTTCTCAATTATTTTCTCACTGTTTTAAAACTAGTGGTCAAGCAGTCATTGCAAGAGTCTGCTGTTTTCTAAGCCTCGACTACAACATTCACCATTTGTTTACATCTCTTGGTTGTTTTCTCCATAAATTTTCATTCATGAACTCATAGATGACATCGTTCTGGTTGATGCCTTCCATCGTTAACCCGATCCCCACCATGGTACTGTTGGGAAACGCACGGCCGACAAACGGACCCTGAAACACAATTGTAGACCCGGTACGTTGTTTCATTATTGAGAAGCAGTTATAAATGTGACACAATAGTTTACTGTACATGCTGCTAAAACAAATGACAAAGAATTGTACCAATTATATTAGTCAGTGATAAAATTTTAAACGCATTATCCTTATTAATATGTCACATTGTGAAGTGCTTTGATTTGTAAATACTCACTTAAAAGATATGTACCATGCCAAGAACCATCATTATTTTCATATTCGTGATTTGTTAGCACTCATAGTCTAGTGCTTACTCATGCCATTATATTTTATGTCATATAAAGTCATAGCTGTTTTGTAATAATTAACACATATCAATTCTTAATATTAAATTATCAAAATATAAAGAACAATGTTCACAGTACTGCATTCAAAACAATGATAATGGGTCCATTTCAAGCTCTGCCAGTATTGATGCTGCATGGCCACTTGTATGAGTATTAAATACAACTTCAAACCAGCAGATTACTGGCATATGAATACATCTCACATTCTACACTGGAACTATATACCAACATGAAGACATAATATAAATAAACATAAAATATCGTTGATTAGAGAAAGTTGTCTCTACTGGCCCTACATTGTTGATGGTGTCTACGACGCCGTACCAGTCAACCACGCCTCCATAGTCATGCAGCATGCACCAGATGAACGGCTGGCCAAAGTACGACTCAAGGGTAGTGTAGGTTGGTTTCACATCAGACGATAAATCTAGCACAATCATGCGACCCTGCAAGCACCAACCCAAGCGGTAGCCTGAATAATTGCTGTGGGTCGAGATTTTGTCACAGCCCAAGAACGCTGGTCAACTGGTAGAAAAATTATATTATCATTATTTTACATGACATCCTGAGATTACTAACAAAATTACTATGTATATTTAATTTATTTGGTATTGTAAACTTTATTTAATTTGTCACAGCCAGTCACAGCCCATGAAACGTTAGTCAACTGGTAAAAGTAATTATTTTACAATGCATGACATGAAAAAAAGCTAATCATACCTCTGAATAAAGCAATAGTTAGACCTTATTTAGAATACTGTATACAAGCTTGGAGACCATATCGTAATAAGGATATAGATACGCTTGAAAGAATACAGATTCCAGAACTGAGAGACCTTAGTTATGAAGAACGACTGAAAGAATGTAGTTTAACAACGCTAGAGACAAGGCGGTTAACAGGAGATCAAATTGCATAGCTGCCAACCTCTAGAAACCCAAAAAAAATATTTGGTGGGGGGTGGGTTCAGGAGGATGGCTTGTGCATCCCTCCTAAAAAGCAGGGATCAGGGGGCACAGCCCTATAAGCTGAAAAAAAACCATTTACAACACTAAAGATTGCATTTCCTGATACCTACTACTAACTCAAACAATGCACACAATTCAAATGAACATTCAATAAAAGTATTTTGACAGGCTAAACAGTAAAAGGATACTTTCTCAGCAAATTCACAACAGTGATTTTCCAGGCAGGTCTGCAAGTACAAGTACTACAGGACCAGTTCATGCCACTTATCTTAAGAAATACAGAACAGGTCGACTTTGTGCAAGCACTGAAACTACTAAGAATGTCCAGGCTCTCAACGTCACCATCCTTCAGCTCTTTAAAGATGTTCATTCTACAAACATACATACACACATTTACATGCTTTCACTTTTTACCATTCAACAACCCATTATAGCTAGGCATTCGAGCTGCCTTATGCCGGTGTCACGCAGCCAGGGTTTCTCCGGGGAAAACGAGTGACCATGCCACTGCCCCTCTGCAGAGGATGGACTTTTTCCTCGAGATACCGTCGCATGCATCATGTAGCTGACATTGATGTCAACAGGAAACTGCTGACTGCATCCTCGTATATGTACGGGAGTCGCCCCGGTGGTCGAAAGAGTTATTTTTGTGAAATCCCATAGAGAAAAGTGCATCGCCAGTCATTCCGAGTTGGACTCGTTGTTTTTTTGCCCACATTGGAACTTCGAATGAAACTCTCGAACGATGTTTCTGTTGCACCGGAGACGTGATTTTGGCCAATATGAAAAGTTGCTGATACGTTGACATCATGCCTATGCATACAGGTCGCCTGCTCATGCTATATATGTGGGGAGTAGTTGGTCGCTGGTCGGTTGGCACAAAAGTCATCACTTCTGTTCTCTCCCGTGTTCCCACGTGGCGACTGTTGCCGATTCATGGCTGGGGCTGTAAACTCTTGTTCGGCAGGCACACTCGGTGAAATGTGTATCTTTCTGAGGAATAGTCTTGTGGAGCACGTCGGATGTGCAAATCGTGATATTGATCTGACAGTCTTGTGAAGTTCTACCTCCGGACGGAAGACTTGAGTGGCGCTTTGCATAGCATTCAACTTATCGACCGCGCGCGTATGGTGGTGACAACTGAACGCATTCTAACACTAGAATAAAAATTATGCTTGTCTCAGTCTCACAGTGGTGCGAGTTGGGCCCATGCGCCCGACCAGATCAATGATGGAGAAAAAACTACAGATTATAAATTATTGAGCAGAATTTTTCAGAAAATGGAAAATAATCAGTACATACAGATTTCCGTACTCAGGCTTAGAAAACAGAAAAGATATGGGAAAAATGGAAGGGTTGGCAGCTATGAAATTGAAGTTTTTAAGATATTGAATGGGTATAAAAATACTGATAGCAATATTTTTTTCTCATTCAAGATTTAATTTGTGATGATTTGTCGGACGAAAATGATATAAAACCCAAAGAAAGGAGTTAGGATTATGCACAGTGCAGGCCTCATGTTTGTTAGTTCTGGCACTGACTGCTGTAATACACTGTACTAGATTTAGAAAATGTATGTACAGTCTAATGTGCAGGATATCTGTGTCTATGAACAACATTTTTCAGAGTATTGAATACAGTGATGTTTATAACACTTCTGTGTTGCGCATGAAGTGGACAAGTGCAATTTATACACTTTTGTAAACTTGCTTAAATTTTTCTTTTCTTGTTACTATAGACATAATGCATATTGCATGTACGTTTTGTCTGAAATAAAGAAAGATTGATTTAAATAAATTTGTGTTATTTGCTAATTATAATAAAATTATAATGATATATACCTCTTTAAGTGTCTTAATTCAAAGAGCACATTGATTGATTTGACCCTTAAACATGGATTGTTGGTAGTTACCATGACAATGGCTCACCAGTGGTAGTTACCATGAGAATGACTCACCAGTGGTACTGACGTAAGCAAAGCCTTCGCCTGAGTCGGCTTCCAGAAACCTTTATTCTGAAATAACCAGCTCTGCATTACCCTGAAACAAAAACACAAATATTATTTATGTTCTCAAAACAAGGAGATATGCCACATCAATCTACTTTGTAAGACAGTCACTATCTACATGGGCACCATGTGCTTTATTACTTAAATTACAATCTGTGTACATATTTTCTCACCAGATGGCGTGTTGATCACCAGCCAACATAGATTTGAAAGTGGCTTCACCAAACGAAGCGATGTATTTCGGTTCACTGAAAACATACCAAAACAAACATCCCAGTTTTACAAGTGTATGTTGTTGAAAATCATTCACTCGTGGACTTTAACATGCAGGAATGCAGAACTATATTAACAATTATAATTAAAAACAGTATGTGGCATTTATGGGCAGTGGGCAGGTCCAACGGGATGGAATAAAACGCTCCCGCCCCCACGAGTCTACCACGTATGGGTAAAATACGGTGATGTTAACATGACATCACAGGGCGGACGTCTTCCTCGATGAAGTCAATGGCCAGGACGGAAGGGCTCCAAGATGAGTTCAACGACCACGTGTTCAGGACCAAGGCGAGCCACTTTTTTGGTGGATATCGGCTGTGGTCAACCAGCCTGGAGAGGGATGGGCTCCGCTAGGTTGCAAATCTGCCCTAGACACACCATGATCATGAAAACCAGTTTGAATCGCATACCGGATTGGTCGTAGCCCGGGTCAAAAATGACCGCGCCTCCCGCCATACATCAGGACAGGCGTGTTAAGTATGCTACTGGTGCCCCTACCAAAAAGATACGTGGAAGAAACGACATCACCATCGGCACATGGAACGTCAGGACATTGAGAGCTGCAGGAAAACTGAAAGAACTCACACATGAGATGGAGAGATACAGATGGAATCTGCTTGGACTCGCCGAGATGCGATGGAAAAGCTTTGGTGAAACATCGACCGAAGAAGGACACAAGGTCTACTTCAGTGGCAAGAATGACAAACACGAACAAGGCGTTGGGTTTCTTGTTCACAAAGACATTGTGAACACTGTCATGGGTTGTCGCCCTATCTCCAGCAGGCTCATCACCATCCGCCTGAAAGCAACTCCCTTCAACATGACAGTCATACAAGTTTATGCCCCAACGTCTGATTATGACGACAGAGAGGTGGAAGATTTCTATGGCCAGCTGCAAGAAGTCATAGAGGAAACGCCAAAGAAAGACAATCTTATTGTACTAGGAGACTGGAATGCAAAAGTGGGAAAGGATGCGCAGACCAACTGGCAAGACACTTGCGGACCTTTCTGCAACGCGGAAACAAATGAGAGAGGTCACAGGCTCCTCGAATTTGCAATGTACAATGAGCTGATGCTGGCTAACACATTTGGCCCACACAAAACATCTAGAAGATGGACCTGGCACAGCCCAGATGGAAAACATCACAATCAGATCGACTACATCTTGGTGAAACGGCGCTTTCACACAGGAGTGAACATTGCCAGGACACGAAGCTTTCCAGGAGCAGATATCGGAAGTGATCATGACTTGCTGATGACAACCTTCCACATTCGCCTGAAGAGAATCAGCAAACCAAAACCAACAAGAATAAAATTTGACATCGAGAAACTTAAGGATCCTGATGTAGCAGAAGCATTCAAAGCAATGATAGGTGGGAAATTTGCACCACTTATCATACTGGATGACAAATATACCGACGTGAACTTGCTGACCAACACCTTCAACAAAATAGTGACCGACACAGCCAGCGAGATCCTTGGAAAACACCATCGGACAAAGAAACCATGGGTCACAGAAGACATCCTAGATCTCTGTGACAAAAGAAGGGAACTGAAAAGGAGAAAATGTGATCCTGAAGGTGCAGCAAAATACAGAGAAGTCAACAAGAAGATCAAACAAGATATGAGAAGAGCAAAAGATAACTGGATAGCAGAACAGTGCTGTGAAATGAAAGACAGCTTGAGCAAGAACAACAGCAAGAAGGCTTATCAAATAGTGAAAGACCTGACATCAGTGAAGAAAGGGATAACTACTACTATCCAAGACAAATCAGGGAAATGCCTCACAGAAGAACAGCAGATCCTTAATCGATGGACAGAATACTGCTCAGAACTGTACAGCAACGGAGACCCAGTAGTACTAAACTGTCCACAGACTACTGAAGAGGACGACTACCCCATTCTTCGTGAGGAAGTAGAGGCTGCAATAAAGTCTCTGAAAAAGGAAAGTCAGCTGGAATTGATAACATACCAGCAGAGCTGGTTCAAGCTGGGGGAGAAGCCTTGATTACCTCACTTACAACAATCTGCAACAAGATCTGGCAGACAGGAGAATGGCCCACCCCATGGACTCAGTCACTGATCATCACACTTCCCAAGAAAGGCAACCTACAGATGTGCCAAAACTACAGAACAATCAGCCTCATCAGCCACCCGAGCAAAGTCATGTTGAAGATACTACTCAACAGACTCAAACCCCAGGCAGAAGAGATTATCGCTGAAGAACAAGCGGGTTTTCGAGTAGGACGGAGCACCATTGAACAGATCTTCAACCTTAGAATCCTTTGCGAGAAACACCTTCAACATCAGCAAAGCCTGTATCATGTCTTTATAGATTTCAACTTCCTCATGGTTGCCCTATGGGCAACCATGAGGAAGTACAACATTGGCTCCAAGCTTGTCCGAACCATTGAACACCTATATAACAATGCCACCAGTGCAGTAACCTTCAACAGCAGCATAGGAGACTGGTTTCGAACAACTGTTGGAGTTCGACAAGGATGCCTACTATCACCAACGCTCTTCAACATTTTTCTGGAAAGGATAATGACTGATGCTTTAGAAAACCATCAAGGCACTGTCAGCATTGGAGGCAGGACAATCACCAACCTTCGTTTTGCTGACGACATCGACGGCCTAGCAGGAGATGAACAAGAACTAGTCAATTTAGTGGAGCGCCTTGAGAAAACATCTTCATCATACGGCATGGTGATCAGTGCCGAAAAGACCAAACTGATGACAAACAGCACACAAGGCATCAGCATAGGTCAAAGTTAATGGAGAGAGACTTGAGACAGTAACAAGCTTCAGGTACTTGGGATCAATTATCACAGATGAGGGTTCCAAACCGGAGATACTTGCCAGGATTGCACAGACAACAGCAGCACTAACAAGGTTGAAACCCTTATGGAACGACAGAAACATCACGGTCAGTTTGAAAATAAGGCTGATGCGCTCCCTTGTCATGTCCATCTTTCTGTACGCTTGTGAAACATGGACCCTTTCAGCAGATCTACAGAAGAGGATACAAGCCATGGAAATTAGATGCTTCCGGAAGATCTTGCACATATCATACAAAGACCATGTTACTAACGATGCTGTCCGTAACAAGATCAAACAAGCCATCGGACCATATGACGACCTTCTTATAACAGTTAAAAAGCGTAAACTGAAGTGGTACGGTCATGTATCACAATCATCTGGCCTTGCAAAGACTATCTTGCAAGGTACCGTAAGAGGGGGGAGACGAAGAGGTAGACAGAAGAAGAGGTGGGAAGACAACATCAAAGAGTGGACAGGAATGGAGTTCGCTGACTCCCAGAGGGCTGTAGAGAACAGGGAAACGTGGAGAGAGCTGGTTAGAAAGTCATCAATGGTGCCCCAACGATCCTTACGGGTTATATGAAAGTGAAGTGAAGTGATGTGGCATTTTATTGACAACTCAAATGCATTCACTCTGCTTGTTACTTTTTCTCACCCAGGATCATAGCCATAACATTTATGCATGCAGGTATATATAGATACATGCTTATTTAAGATCAGCAGCTTTAAAAGCTTCATTCTATGCCCTCTACTAAGAAAGAAACATAATTCACAGACAGCTACTGGTAAAATATTTCAAACATTGTTACTGTGAACTTCAAATGAGTTGGTACTAAAAGTCAGTTGATAGAATATTTTTAATTAAATTACAGCAAAAAAATTACATTTACAATTAAATGCTAACTATGTGCTCATGTTCCACCATTAAATGACACATAATGCTCAATTAACGTATGCTTCATGCAGTTGGTTTCCCTACATTGTTTGATTTGGTGGATGGTGGAGATTTTGGTCTCCATCAATCTAAAATGTTATGATATTCATGAAGAAATTGCTTGCCAGCAACTCTCATTCAAATTCAACATTCAAAACACAGACCTATATCTCTTCCTGAGCGGCGACATATAACATAGTAGTTATAATTAGCACTTACCTAGATTTTGGTGTCATTTCATTGAAATTATCAGCGTTATACAGATGGTCTGTGCCAAACTCCTTGCTGTACTAAAACCAAAACAATCGAGATGAAAATGTTAAGCAGATTTAAAGCAAACAGAACAAGACATAATAGTAGGAAAATACACAACTGGTGTATATTACTTCAAAGAATAATACAAACATTTAATGACACTAATTAATGAAAATGTTGTGACAAATAACAGAGATACATTTATACTATTTGCATTACAATATATGTTAGCACCATGCAATGTGTGGTGTGTGTGTGTGTGTGCGTACGTGTGTGTGTGTGCGTGCGTGCGTGCATGCGTGTGTGTGTGTGTGTGCATGTGCCCGCGTGTGTGTGTACAGGTGTGTGCATGTGAAGATATCCAGGAGTCCATAACCAAAGGATAATTTGTGGACATACCTCAAGAAGAAAGGCTTTCCCTATGACAGTAAACATTGGGTCATGGGCATCCAGCAGTAGAGTGCTGGAAAGAACAGGAGACACAAACATCAGCTGAGATGGCCATTTTGAAGTATTGGCAAGCCATTTTAAATGCAATGCGTTATCACATCGGAAAAAACGTCTGTTCCCCAATTCACAATGACAAATAGCATCGTGCATGTGGTATAATACATAAGCATTTAGTGGGTTCTGAACATCCAGCTGGAAAGGACAGAAGAAACGAAATGCCAACTGCATCGGCCATCTTGAAATATAAGCAAACCATTTACACTCTGCACAGTATTAATAAAACCACAGGAATCTATATATTATAAAAAATAGCTATGGCCTCTCACCTTATCACAAAATGCTATCATACATGTCATATAGTAGTTAGGTGTGTAGATATGGTTGAAATCTTAGGAACTGCAAATAACAGCAGTGTTAGAATTTTTTTTTATTATATTAAAATATTTATGTTGCTACTATAAATCTGTATTAAAATGATCCATTAAACAACAGGGTGCCTCTTATGTTAGCAGCATACATCACGCCTTAATAAGAGTCTCCCTGACCATACATTCATGTATATATATTTGCTGTATTTAGTATGATCATATGGTCAAATACATGATGCTGATTCCGTTTATTGTTTCTAGGCATGGCTTTAGGAAGGACAGTGGGATAGTGATATTTTGTTTGATGTGTTCCAGTTATTTTTACAAATAATGATTTATACAATATCAAATACTGACAATGACAGTGCAGTGATAAACTTAAATACTCTGCACATAGCTATTGCAATCATTACATCTGACACATACCAGCAGTATGAACTGTTAAAGCTTCCCCAATTGGTCATATGGCTGACGTTGTGGTTTGGAAACAGCCGGGGGAAAGCCGCTGGTACATGACCCGCAAATGCAGGCAAAACTGGGAGCATGCCCAGCGAACGCATCCGAGTAAGAATTTTGTGCTGAAGTGCCACCTGTTGGCCATGCCAGCTTTGTGGCAGCGGACCTCCCCAGCCGTATAAGTTGCCCATTCGTTGCCTGAATGGGGAAAATAACACACATTTTATTTGTAGTTTTACACAGTCATCCCCAAGATAACAAATTTATTACTAATTAACATGGCAGATTATCATTATAATGTATTTGTTGGACAGACATTTCAGATAGCGTAACTTGGAATGTGTAGCTGGCTATATGCTAAATTAAGAGGCTACATATATAAATTATTGTGTGAAGATAAAAAACTAATAATTTCAAATTGATATAACATGACGGTGTACCTAGCAACAGATAAATCAATTAATTACCTGTTGCTTGGCAAACAGTTCAAACAAACCATTAAAAATTCCATAGACATGACCAATATAATAACATTTACCTGGATCTTTTATTACAAACCACAACAAACATATTAAATTAAAGTATTTGTATAAAAAATTAAATTATTACTTACTGGCTAACTATCCCATAACACACGAAGCGGCTACATAGCAGAAGTATCTTACCAAGCCAGAAAAGCAGGACCAGCAAAATGCTTGTTAAGATCTGTCTGTGTGAATCCCATTTTCAAATATATCTGGAAAAACAAATTCACATGGTTAGTATAATTTTATAATACAGAACAGGGTTGATAATCAGTTGAAGTAGCAAAATGTACATATTTATCATCATGATTCCTTTAATAGTTCAAGCTTATACAACTATTGGCCTAAGACACATAATATGGTTGAATCTGCTGGAATATTGCCATAAAAACTATTCCAGCACCACTAGAACAAATAAATAACTGATTCAATAAATTATAATATTGATTTTAAATAACAGCGATGAAACCACTTAAAAGATATTTCATTGATGCTATATTTAGAAATGGAAAAGTCGTGGTTGGTGTATTTTCCTAAAATGCATCCTGGCTGACAACAAAAACATTTATCACAAATGACATGTTTAGAGAAATAATTCGTAAAGATGAAAATAATAATTTATCATGGGATAAGAAGTCTGTTTGAGACAGGATAGATCACCCTGGATCTCCTGAAGACTGACCCGCTGCCAGATGGCTTCTTGGGCGTTGAAGGCGAGAGGCATGTTAAAGCCACTCATAGCAAGCCAGTCGATGAACGTCTCCCATTGCAACCAGCGCCACCAAGCGAACGAGTAGCTCATTGTGCACACGTTTGAAAAGTAACGCAGTCTGAAACACAGTTACATGGGATATGTTTCAGTTCATCTAATGAGTCAAACCACACATAGAAGAGACAGAGGTTGTTTCTGCTTCAAACTCCCTCCTCAAGTGATGTAGCCTGGGTCAGAGTGGGTCCATCACAATTCTGGTTTGGTGATGTTCAATTTTGCATGAGTGTGAACAGTAATACAGTTGAGCCTTGTTATAATGCGGTGGTCGGGGTCCACGATTTTGGACCGGGCTGTACACTAGGTGCGTTAGGTGTTCCCATATCTGCCACCAGGGAGCTACTAAACAACAGTGATCACCGCCCTCTGCATCAAGTCCAAAAATGCTGTCGAAGCCACTGCATGATTGCAACACTGTCTCATAGCAGTTTATAGAGCTTATTAAACGAGTCAACTAGCATCAACGTGTATAATTCTTAAATGTCATATGGTGTTGAATCTTGAACTGAATAAAATCCATGTATGTATACTGTTATGGAATAGATCTGCTACGATGATGATGTATTGGACCAATAGGCCTATGAATCGAAAATAATAACCTGGATCTGAACAGCCGAAAATGTACATGATTTGACAAACGTAGTATGTAAGCTGATTAAACATAGAAAACGACAATAGATAGAATTAATAATTGCTTCACTTCGTCTTTCAACTGATCTCGACCGAAGCATAACTTTATGATGCACTACTTAACATCGATTCATATGTGGTGTATTTGCATGCACTGGTAGCAATTTGTGTTACGCATTTGGCATGTTGGTTTCGCGTCGTGAAAACTATTAGATTTACGATGCAATGGAAGCATGCCATTTCACCACAGTGTTATATTGGCATTGCATACTAAATTGCATTTAAGACTGTTTATGTGATTCTTAAGCGAGGCGTATTTGTGAACCTCGATTGCAATTTACAAACATCTGAAGCGAAGCCAGCGACTGATGTCGGCTGCAATGTAAAACAAACAACACGTTGATACTTGTTCATTGACATTGTTCACCTAATGTTTCTTGAGAATTGTCAAAGCAATTCTAAGTAGGTTTAAGCAGGTCCATTTGGCATTTCCTCCTGGCGACAGAAAATCGGGGTCCCTGACCGACAGCCTTATATCTGAATCTGCCTAACAATGGGGTGCATAATAACGAGGTGGTTATTGGCCAGTTGTTAAAGGAGTGCACACTTTTAAAATCATCAAAAGAATTGACTTTTATTGTTTGATCAGGTAACTGGCGAACGTGTGAATAAACTTGTCATAGCATATGCCACACAGGACCTAAATGTTCATTCCAGTAAGCAATTCCAATTCCACCTAAATCGATTCTGAATCCAATTCCGATTCCACTGCTTCCACATCAACTGATTACAAATCTGATTCCAGCCAAAACAATTCCAATTCCGATTCCACTGCTTCCGCATCAACCTTTGATTCTGATATCGGATTTGCCCCAGGTGTGATATAGGTTACTTTGGTATATGATGAATGTCATGCTCGACAAGTTGATCATTAATGATAGGTTACTTGGAAATTGTAACCCACCTGGCATAAATTATGGATCAAACCGATTAACTACCACAACAAAGTAGAAAGAACAAACCTAGCTGTCCGTGTCCACTCACTTGTCATTAGAAGTGACCACAATCCCAGGGGCTGCAATGACCGGCAGTTCGCTGGGAAAGTTCACCTGGTTCCCTCCCCATGATATGTGACAGCCACAGTACTGGGACAGATAGTAGTTGAACCCCATTGCCACGGCAACCCCGGTTGTCCCGGTGATGTTCAGTCGGCCTGAATCTGTGACAAGCTGGAAGAACACTGTAACTTAATATCACATTCACAGTCATAACTGCATTATAAAACACTTTTAAAAATATCCAACATATTCAACACACCAACTAAAAGGTATGTGATAGAATAAAATGTTTCATTAAAAAAAATGTGAGAACTGTTGGCCTGTATGTCAGACCACCCACCATAAATGTATCCCTGTTCTTTGGTCCGATTGAGGGATCCACGTTCACCACAAATCTTGAAGCTCGGCCTTTCACAACTCGAAGGATCAACTCTTGCGCTGCCGCAGTTTGAACATCATTTGTAGCTGACGGCTGCAGATGATGTAGAGTACGAAAATCTGCCAAAATATTGTATGTTAAATTACTTTTATCCTACCTACCATAATTGACAGGTGATTTTTTACACAATCAATGATCTTTCAGAACATATTGCCTCGAATGGTTTGATGATGCGGATATCACCAACACTTTGTAAAATATTTTATAAAGATGGTCAAATCTCTCCTCTCTGATTTACTAACAAAATGTATTATTCTACGTGGGGACCATTTCACTAAAATAAAGAGCTCATAAGGAAAACCTATAATAAAAACAGTATCATCATAGATTTTTATAAGCTTTCTCAAAATACATTTCACTAAGATGCTCATTAAATCCATCATAAGCTAATGATCGAAATTTCCATCATAAGCTCCAGTGTGCACAGTTGGGCAAAACAAATATAAAAGTTGTCCAATAGCGGCTGATACTATGTTCCATCGAACACTTTTCAACCACATTTGACTTATTTACTCAATTTAGCTGGAGAGAAAAAAATGCGAGAGAAGACATCGTGTTACAGAGGACACTATTTCCGTCACACTGGTAATGTGTTGTTTCGACAAGTGAAGCTTTGACAGTTTTCAACAACGAAGTTCGCAGAGAGCTCCAACAACCTCAACCAAAATTATATCATCGAATACACCAATATCAAGGTTAGAAGTGTACATATTTTGGTTAGATACAGCTTAAAATTTGCTCAAAATTGAATACCGAACATTTTGTGAATAACTTTCACAATGCCAAAAAAAGCGCATTTGAATTGTCAACGGCATGCTGTAAAATACATACCGTAAACATAAGCAATAATTTGCAAACTATTCATCTGAAAACTTATTTGATTGTGAAAAACTGGATCTCTGCACAAAACTGGAATCAAGATAATATGCAAACCTCATCATAACCAATGAATTTTTTTAAACAAATTTTTGCGAAAAGAAGTTTTCTGTTTTGATCATAGTTAATGAGGGAAATCGGTCTTACTGATCAAAATATTGCTTATGAGTTCATAAGAATGTTACTGAAATGGTACCCTGGACCAACAGATATATTTTTCACATATTTATGATGGCTACATCTTTGTTTAATTAAATGTAAATATAATACCGTAATAATATTATGTACAATGCATTGTTACATATGTACCCTTTGCGTTGGCAACAAGACAGCAAGCCAGCACCACCAGAATCTAAAAGAAAATAACCATGTAATGACTGTCATTGATCATATTGGTATTGGTACATATAGGGGAAGGTGGGGAATGTCCGCACACCTAAGGTATAATGTGTCATAACTAATGAACTGTTTATGCCAGAAGGATAACATTTTGCCTAGTTAATATGTATATTTAGTAGTTTACTACTACCAATTATCATATTTCAACTCCACTAAGAAAAACGTATATGTTATCAATATGTATTGATCACTGGTGTGCGGATATGCCCCAGGGTAATGGGGCATATCCACACAGGTATGTACGAACATACATCGTGTATTTCAGGACTTTGTTAAGTAGGAGAATACGAACTGCAATGGTAAATTGCAGGCAGCAGAACATCATATAGCTTGTTAGGCCAATGAGTGGTATTTGGTAGTCAGATGTATCCACACAAATAATATAAACATAACCAACTGTAGCTTATATAATACAAAGGCCTAAATTTAATGAAGTGGATGCGTGATATCGGTCTGCCTCAACTACAGCCCACACGGAAATCAAAAGAACACAGAATAAAAACAACATTATAATTCTACACTTCAAGATACATGAACACTTAACCTACATAAACTATCATGTTATAAGTTTACTGTCTTTAATACATCCCACCTCAAAATCCCACCTCCCACCTATTGTTACATTAACTTCCCACCATTTTGGTGGGGGGGACTCAATAGTCAATACATTTTCAATATACCATCCTTGAAAAAAATTTACACTTTATGGGTGTGTTTTCTGTGTATAACGCACGTTAACGCATTTTGAGTATAACAAATCATAATTATTGGATAATTTAAAGTATACATTTTGAAATATTAAAACACATTTTTATGATAAAGGGTACACATGAGAGGTCACATGGATCTGTGAATCAAAATGTTTTATGAATTAATCTAAATCACGGAACAGTGCATATTTTACATGTTCAATGATGTATATTTCATTCAACTATGCATTCAACTTGAAAAGGGTATCTTTTGACAGAAGTCTAAAATATAGGGAGGGTCAGTTAGAGAAATTTTTAAGGATGGCAATGTTTTGAGTACTCCTGGGTTCCTGTCACACCCCCTCCATAATGAAATATGGGTTAGCTAATGAGTGTCCACATAGGTGTAAGGTGTACGTCATATATCACACAATGACTAATGCATCCGTAAATAAACAAGCAAACCAAATTATATATATTTATACCCTGCTGATGCTTAATGGCAGAACCCTGAGCTCGTTTGCTACAGGAACACACAAAGAGTGATTGTTGATAAAGGTCATTTAATGATTGTACCAACAGAAAATAATATGAATCAATGAAAAAGTAGCTTGGCAGCTAGCACAAACATACTCATCAAGAAAAATACAATACATATACATCAAATGAGATATCGCTTAGTTGCCAATACAAAGCTGCTCATTGAGAAACAATTATTAAATGACAAAAGTAGAAGTAGCAAAGATGGGGCGGTCCTTTGTCCCACCAAATAACCATAGAATATCATCATCATAACAATGTTGTACAACGATCAACTAACCAGTCAAATATGCATCTAACATTACCACAATCCCCATTGGGATTCTCATGAAAGAAAAAATTCAAGCACAATTCAACTGTTCAAAAACTGTTGTACAGCATATGTATTACTGACCAAGACATTGTGTATACAAGTGAATACAGACTATACGCACTAAAACCTTCTAAAAACCCTATGGAAAAATTATACATGAAGGAAAGCGTTAACACACAATGGTGATTGTTTATCACAACCAAATTAGGAACTATCGGAAACAGTCATTTTTACACATTGTATAAACACTATTTTGACATGTGTAAAAATATTCATTTATACCCTGCCGATGCTTAATGGTAGAACTCTGAGCTCGTTTGCTACAGGAACACACAAAGAGTGATTGTTGGTAAAGGTCATTTAATAATTGTACCAACAGAAAATAATATGAATATTCTGAAAAAACAACATTTTAGTGTATAATTTCCTACCAACGCAAAGGAGTTCAATTCGCGGGTACAAATGTTCGAAATTTGAGTTAGCTATTACAGTAGAACAGTTTTGAAGCCAAATACTACGCGGTGTGGTAAATAACGAGGTGTGCGGACATGCCCCACCTTCCTATTTCACTCTCATGTTCTCCGGCAGAACATGCTCAAAGAAATTGTGTTTGCATTATATGTTTTACTTTATATACTATTCAATTTTAATTTATCAAATTGATCGACTCTCAGATGTACAAGTTGTTTTACTGTAATACTGACATTCGCCTGGTTGCATACATACGAAAATAGTAGAAATAGTGAAATACAGCAGAACCAAAATTAAAAGGCACTGAAAGTGGCTTGTGGCAGTGCCATCAAAAATCTAAAGGTTCTACAGGTGTTGTACAGGTATAATTTCCATCACAATGAAAAGTACACTTTGCGTCCAGGCGACGATGTGTGCGACAATTGACACTGTAGGTTTGTAACAACTACAACCGTGAAGCAAGTGTCAGGACCATGATCAAACACTTGCACTGGCGCAGCCTCCAACAAAGGAGAACCGACATCCGCCTTGACTTGTCATGTTTTATAAGACATTACATAGTATAATCGCCCTGGACCTCTTCCCCAAACTTATACCCGTGGTGAGACCCTCCCGACACACACATTCTGAAGCTTTTCAACTCCCTGTAATCACTAAGCAATTCATCCAGTATAGCTTTTTACCCCGTACAATAGCCAATTGGAATAACCTGCCTGCCAACGCAGCTACAGCACCAAGTTTGGAGATTTTCAGACAGAAGATCTCCAGCTTGCAACATTAACTGATATTGCATTTTTCACGCTATGAACTTTTCCTCTCCTCAAATTGCAGTACTAGACGCATGCTATCATCTTTTCTCTTTCTTCCAAATATTTTCTTACTTTCTCTTACAGCACTTTAGCATGTGTGCACTAGTGCCCTGCGCGGGCCTATAATTTGAGCCCAAGCCCGGCCCACAATTAGCAGTTAGAGTCCAGGCCCGGCCCAGGCCCGCAGCAATTTTTCAATCCCAGCCCGGCCCAGGCCTGCAAACTAGAATTTAGGCCCAGACCCTGAATGTTTGGCCCAGGCCCGGCCCGACCCGCAAGTTTCAGGCCCATACCCGGGGGCCAAAGACGGGTAAGCCCGCAACCCGCTAAGTTTAGAGAAGATAAAACTATAATCTTATAAGAAATACGAAAAACAAATAAACTGTAAAACAGACTTTTTGTTTTATTAAATAAAAATATAATATATGAACATTGTATAATGGTTACTATACTGAAATACTAATGTCAGTTGTTGTTTAGTAGTGTCTAGCTAGTAGCTAGTACTAGCTACTACTATGTCACCCACTGGCACTGACACCAAGTGGCATTTCCAGCAGGCATACAGTCACTAGCCTGAGACAGATCAGGTTGAGACATGTGTGAATTAGTACAAGTGTGAATGAATCAGTACTGGGGAAATTGTAGATACTAAATAGTAGTCACTAGTTCACACAATTGAAAAATACCAATTACCAACTGGGGTGGGTACTGGGTACTGGCACTTTTGGACAGTGGGCAGTGGCCATTGGGCTGGTCATTCAGGCAGGCAATGTTTGGAGGGGAGACCTAGACAATAGAATGTCCACTGGTTTGATCAAAGGGTGATAAGTTGATAGTTAATCATGGCTTGATTGCCTCTGCAAATATGTCTAAAGTAAACATTTGGGGCTGGCTGCTTCCAGCCAGGTGAACTTAAGTGGCCTGGTATGGGGTCATTAGATCTATGCAAAAGGGTACATTCATGCCAAAAATATGCGGTTTACAAAGTCTAGACATCACGGATTAAGGGATATGAAGTTAAGTTTGAGCTGAAGAAGAATGATGGGAAACATGCATTAACTGTAATGAAGCCAGTGAAACAAGTGCCACTACTCCAGTCACAGTGTCGTGGAAAGCCAGTACATGTTTAAAGAATTATATTACAAAGATATGGGCATGCGACTATGCATATATTTTATATGAAATGTCTCTATTAAAAGAATGCACATTACTAAAATGATACCATAGGAAGTCCCATTGTTGAAAAGAGGTTAAACTGCATTCTAAATTTTTTCAAATGTATAAAGCACTAGTGTCATTCATAATTCCATGGAAGGTCTCAATTAGGTCTCAATTTGCAACTATATAATACTAAATAAATAATTTTAAGCATTCATTAATCGGAATTACAATTTATAATAAGTTTTTACATATAATAAAATTAATAATCTGGGTTTTGTATGAATATTTTTATTATGTCCAGGCCCAGCTCAAGCCCGGCCCGCTCACACTAGCCTAGGCCTAGGCCCGGCCCAAGCTCGATGTGTTTAATTTTTGTTCGCAAAATTATGTAGAGGCCCGGCTTGGACCCAAAGCCCGGCCCGCGCAGGGCACTAGTGTGCACACACACCGAGTCTATAAGCCTTGAAGAAAGGGTTGACTTGTACCCAGAAGTGTGCGATAATCGAGGCTAGTCGAAAACCCAAAATTCAGCAATATTTCACAGCGTCTACAGTCAAGCTAAAGTAAACACCTATTTGCAACCGTTCAAAATCTCGTAGCATTAACCAACGACACATTGCCCATTTCGTTGTACGTCAAAACCTAGTGGCGTAAGTGAAATAAACTTACACACAACCCCATGTCTAACTGAGACTGTTTTCCCGACACGCTTCGATGACCCTGTCCGTACTAGACTCCATCCACTCACATGTGGAGAGTTATATAATCTGCTCATGCTCACCAGGTGGCGAGCCAATCTCTTCTCATCTGGCATTCACTGAATCACCTTCGTCGTCATGAATTCTGACAAGATTATGCAAGTTTTAATCTTAAAATGATATTTCAACATATTAGATATGTATTGTAATATTCCTTATCACAGAATGTTCTACCTTAGCAGCATGAATGATGTTTACAATTCCATATATGGTGAATGTGATAGATCATATTTATTTTGGGCAAAGGATAGCTCCTGACAGGCCACCCAGCCAACAATATTAGGGTAAGTGAGACACGCGTGATAACCATCTGAGAGGAAAGCATAATAATTAATACTAATAATAATTTTATGTCAATGTTAACGTTTGCTTCCTTTTTGTTGTACTTTTTCTGGTGTATAAAAATCGCGTCCGGTTTTGCCAATCACCGGTTTTCATTTAATTCTCTTATTGCTTTTTCTTTTGCTCACTCCTGAGGGGCAGCCTAGACAGCTTCGACCATCTAATTTTAATCTACTCTTTATTCCCAGTGTTAAGACAAATGTCAGAACTTGAGCTTTTTCAGTTGCTTCACCGACTTTGTGGAACTCACTCCATGTTAGTGTTAAGTCTGTAGGAAATATAACAACATTTCGCCGTAAACTAAACACCAACCTGTTTAAACTTGTTTGTTCTCCATAGCCCCCCCCCAGCGTGCCAATCCAACTGTTTACTACTGGAACTGCTTATCGATTATGAACTGCTTAACCCCTTTTGTTTTGGTGCGTTGCTGAGCTTGAAGTATTTTATATTATTAAGTATTTTATATTATTAATATTTTTTTATATATTATATATGGTTCAACGTGTACCTTGTCCCTAGTGCCTAGTTCCGTGGTCGTCATCGTCGCCGCCGCCGCCGCCGCCGCCGCCGCCGCCGCCGCCGCCGCCGCCCGTCGTCATCCTCGATCGATGGTGATGGTGATGGTGATGATGATGATGGTGAAGGTGATGGTGATGGTGATGGTGGTGACGGTGGCGGTGGCGGTGGCGGTGGCGGTGGCGGTGACGACGACGACGATGACGATGATGGTGATTGATGACGAATAATGATTTTTGTGGCTTTCTGGAAAATGGGTTATTGTGAATATTCAACTAAAAAGCATAATTATTAACCACCACAATCTTGTGTTATTTAAGGCAGTGTCTGGAGGAACGATTACATAAACAGGACGGCTGGTGATCCAACATCAGTAAAAAGGGGTTGTCAGATATCGCCACGTTCAAACGCGACATGTAGGCCTAAGTGAACCCAGACTGCCATATGCAACGCCGCATCAACGGATATCGCAGATTTTTTATGACATTATATAATTATTATTGCATAACATCTAACGATCCGACCCCAACGTGTCGTTTTTGTAGTTGGTTAAACTGTACAAACGATTCGTTAAACCAGTAGGTATACTTTTAGTAGGTCAGGCCATCCTTTTTTTATAACAAAGCCTCCGAAACGTAGTGTTTTATTTGAGTTATAATTAACTAATTTTGTAGATTGACCGTTATAATTCATGTACAGGTGTAACACCGGAAGTCATTTACTATCCGCACTGTAATCAATGCTGTAACAGTATAGTTACAATTCGCACTCGTTCCGTCGTTTATCGCCAATATAGGATCGCATAACGTCAAGAGGCGATAGAAAACGTATCCACTTTCACAACGATCCGCATATTGTGTGTCTACTCGCAAGCCTTTTGACAACCTCAATCATTTCGTTTACGGAGAAAAACGGCGAACGCCGAAACCTGTCAGACTCCGTCGTGACATTAAGGCCGCGACACCTCGAGGCCAGCCACCCCTGCAGTAGCCCGCACTTGGTAGCATCCGGGCCCAACGCCAGCCGTCTCTTTTCGCCAACGTACAGCGGGGATTTTCGGCGCTCTTCATCGCCTGGTGGAGTTTAGCTTTTGGCATCACGCCGATGGCAGCCGACATGACGGGGTCCGATACTGCTTCCCCCTCGAAGCCAGCGACTATCAACCTGCAAGACGAGCCGGTGAAGATCAAGGAGACGGATGCGTCCGAACGCGACCCACGGCACTTGAACGACCATGTAAAGGTGATGTGTTCATGTCTGTGTCGGAAAGCTATGAAATACTCTGCGTTAGAGGTTTGTTCAAATAAATATGTTCAGCCTCTTATAAAGCCCAGAAATGTCGTTGAACCATAGACCATAACGTGCGTCTACAGCAGTGACGATAACCTATCTCTATCTTATCTTGGCCGTGGGTTTATGGCCTGTCAAAGTGTCAATTGTAGTAATTAAATTCGTGTATGTATACCCATGACATACATCACAACTGCACATAGCCTCATTGCAGTCACGTGGCATGGCAAATGATCGCCACATTATCCCATAGAGTCACCAAGTGACGCGCAGTCGTTTATCCAACAGCTGAGGCCGTAGTGAAGTTGCCCTGGCGACGGACTATTTTGACGCTCGTCCCAAGTACAATGAAGTTGTCTTTTTATGTGAAATGTCAAAAGCCGCAGTATTCTCTTAACAAATAATAACTATTGTTTGTGTGTCTGTTACCACAAGGTTAAATTCATTATGTGTTAACATTTGAGGTCGCGCGTACACTGTATATCTTTTGTACACAACAACGCTCGTTTTAGCTGAGTATTGTCGTAAGCTGCTCAACTGTGCTGTTAACGGTCTCCCACGGGAGCACTTCTGTGTTGTGTTGTGATAACACAATCTTGGAGAAATCCATGCAGGTCTTGTGCATGTAACTCTTCACAGAACTATCTCGGAGAAGCAAAAAGTAAGCCAAAGGGGCAGTTACTCTGTTGACTGTTTACAATGTGACGCGATTTACTAGCATAACATTCAAACTGGAATAAATATTTGTGTCTAACTACTGTCGACTGTTCCATTGTTGCACGGGGAGAATGAATATTCGATTAAAGCATATAATATATGCATTGTAGCACTCGAGGCACTACACGAGTGAGTTGACAGATCGCCTGTGACCATCAATTACTAAACTGTACTCTTTTTTATGTGTAATAATTAATGTCAATATTATTTTATATGTCTTAAGATTTAATACAATTCTTGATACACAACAAGGAGTGAATCTGCCTCTCTCTGGCACCGTTGTTTAACAGTTAATGGGATTCCGGAAGAAGAACTGACACTCAGCTTCAAAGACCGACGGAAGATAAATGAGCTGCATAGATTTCTCAGACAAACTCGGTCAGCGGACGTCCTATAATCAATATCTGGGCCAAGAGCAACCATAGAGATAGGCCTATTGAAAAACATGTCTCTCTAAGGATCGACTTTCTCTTACAAGGTCTGATCGTTTTATCGTAAAATCGTGTTATACATAATAGAAACTATTATTATAACATTGTGACCGCCCAACTGTGTTTTAATGAACCATATTTTAATATACTGTAATTTGACTGTTACTTGTTTGATTTGAATGTTTGGGGATATCATGTTCATAGTCCATGCTGAACGACAATGTCAATATTCATAAACAGAAAATGGTCAAATCATACTAATTTGTACTAATTTGTCAATATGTTACATTATATATAGATAGCATACTGTATAATATAACTGTACAAAAAAAAAAGATCACACTTTGCAATTTTAACTCATTTATATTGTCACCGTCCGATATTGTATTTGTCGTGTTGCGCAAGCGTCTCTTCTATTTATATTGTAATTTCTTTTTTAAACACACGTTTAATTCACTGTGGGTGACAGACGGAGTACCTGCACGTACACAAGGTAAGTGGTGCAATGGCATTATTCACGCACGCACACACGCACGCTTGCACGCACGCTGGCAAGCACGTACGTACGTACGTATGCACGTACACACGTACACACGCCACACCCGCACGCACGCACGCACAACCGCACGCTGACGGAATGACACACCGGTGCAATCTCAGCCATGTGAAACAGAAATTCTGGCAGGTTCACATCAAAGTGAAGACTTATCAGCCTCCGCCATTTTATTGTAGATAATGAAAAACACCAGACCACACCACGGGGTGGTGGTGTCAGACCACACCACGGGGTGGTGGTGGTGGTGGTGGTTGTGGTGGTCTCAGAACTGCAACAGGTTTTTACCGCAGTATGGCCGAGACAATCGCCAAAGAGTTGATTTCTTTTAAACGCAATACAGTTGTGGGGCATAATGGCTATGCTTAAGCTGATGTGGCCGAACCAACATGTATTTGGTATCGGAGTGTCACTATCGATTTGGTCGCGTCACCGTCTACCGCATTAACCTCGGCACAACGCCAGGCGACCGGGATGGCGTTGTTATCGCTTGCAAGGACCTGCAACTGGAATGTCCAGCAGATGCTACGCTAGTACGACACACGCCACATGGGCCCTGAGAGTTCTGCAAAGTGCACGCTTAATTGTGCCACAGTGTTGAATACCTTGAGGCATTCTCGCCGCAGAAATAAGCACACTGCTGGTTGGGCGAGTTCTCCAATGACCGAGATACGTATTTCTGCTGGCATGTCGAACTGGGTTAGGGCTCATAAGGTTACTAGTGTTACTGTCGAAAGGGTCGATGTATACAAGTGGGCTCCATTGGATGCCGTTCAGCCTGCTGTCACCGTTATCATCTTTGTACTCATTTCGATCGCTTACATATACACGCATGCGTTATTGGTGCATATTTCTACTTACACTCATAGGTCTACTTACATTCATAGGTCTACTTACATTCATAGGTCTACTTACATTCATAGGTCTACTTACATTCACGCACTCAGTAGGTACATAGGTCTACTTACATTCATATGTCTACTTACATTGATAGGTCTACTTACATTGATAGGTCTACTTACATTCATAGGTCTACTTACATTCATAGGTCTACTTACATTCATAGGTCTACTTACATTAATAGGTCTACTTACATTCATAAGTCTACTTACATTCATAGGTCTACTTACATAGGTCTACTTACATTCACGCACTCAGTAGGTACATCTTTCATGACAAAACTAACTTATACACTCACTCGGTCATTCACTGGATGTAACAACCGACAAGTCACCACCGATAGCATCCGATTTACGCAGAGTTTTGGTAATTTATTAGGATTGTGGTGAATATATTAACAGGCGCACCACGCACCACAAGTTAGTGTTGATGCCTTATGCTGGGGACCACTCTGTCGGCACCTCTACGCCGGACTGTAGGCCTACATCGGACTGTAGGCCTAAATCGGACTGTAGGTCTACATCGGACTGAAAGCCTACAAATCAGCAGCCCGCCGATAGCATCTCCAAGACTCGTGTAGCAATCAGTAGACTGCTTTGTAGTTCCACGTCGTTGACAATGTGTGAACACAGTGCTAATGAAAATCTGTATTATTAAATTACCCCACACCGTCAGTGTGCATTACTTGGTGGAACGATCAAAACAACTCATTACTCATTCTACATAGTTCTCTGGATGTGTGTCCCAGGACGTCAATCCGATTCGAGTCTCTGCACTATGGGGGCTACACTGACTATTCGTTCATTAATCGAAGCCGACGATCGGCTCAATTGTGCGATTTTATGGATGCACGCTGTCCGTGCGGCTAAACATAATGGACGTCGTTCGGCCATCCTTTGCGCACTATTTCACATTACAGCATAATTAACTTAAAGTAATGTAATAAGTATGATGAATTTAAGTGAGTGAGAGAGAGGGAGGGGGAGGGAGAGTTAGAGAGAGAGGGGGGAGGGAGAGTGAGAGAGAGGGGCAGGGAGAGTTAGAGAGAGAGAGAGAGAGGGAGAGAGAGAGAGAGTTGGAGAGAGGGAGGAGAGTGAGAGTGAGAGAGATGGGGAGAGTGGAGAGAGGGGGAGGGGGAGAGGCAGAGAGGGGGAGGTTGAGTGAGAGAGAGGGAGAGGGAGAGAGGGGAGGGAGTGAGAGAGGAGAGAGAGAGGAAGGGGGAGGAGAGTGAGAGAGAGGGAGGGGAGGGGAGGAGAGTGAGAGGGGGAGGGAGAGAGAGAGAGAGGGGGAGGGAGAGTGAGAGACAGGGAGGGAGAGAGAGGGGGAGGTGAGGAGAGAGAGAGAGGGAGGGAGAGGAGAGAGGGGGAGTGAGAGAGAAGGGAGAGAGTGGGAGAGAGAGAGGGGAGAGGGAGGAGGAGGGAGAGTGAGAGAGAGAGAGAGGGAGGGAGAGTGAGAGAGAGGGGGGAGGGAGAGAGAGGGGGAGGGAGAGAGGGGGAGGGAGAGTGAGAGAGAGGGGGGAGTGAGAGTGAGAGAGAGGGGGAGGGAGAGTATGAGAGGGAGAGAGAGATGGGGAGAGTGAGTGAGGGAGGGAGGGAAGGAGAGAGAGAGAAGGGGAGGCGCATTTCTTTTTCTATGCACTTCACTAATGTTTATTAGTAACACGCTTACATATATATATATATATATATATATATATATATATATATATATATATATATATATATATATATATATATATATATATATATATATATATATATATATATATATATATATATGTTTACCTGGCAATGATCAACTATGCATTTTCTTAACAGGTTCAGTTTCACGACATCATAGCTGAACCAGATACTGAGGCACAAAGTCCAGATAAAGTTTGGATGCTTAGTGATCAGGTAAGACTTCCGTTTCTCCGGTTATAAAGTTAGTTAAATGCATAAAACCCTACAAAATAACTTTCTTCATTTCGTTGAAGGCATTACACCATACTTTCTATAATATTATGATGTCATAATTACAAATGTTGAATAAATCCAACACATTAGAATGTCACATCAAAGTTCTGTAACAAAAATCTTCATTGTTATTTAAGTAAACACTCATTCGAAGCGTAGGCCTATATATATATATATATATATATATATATATATATATATATATATATATATATATATATATATATATATATATATATATATATATATATATATATATATATATATATAAATGTATATATATATATATATATATATATATATGTATATATATATATATATATATATATATATATATATATATATGTATATATATGTATGCATATATATGCATGCATATATATATATATATATATATATATATATATATATATATATATATATATATATATATATATATATATATATATATATAACACACACACACACACACACACACACACACACACACACACACACACACACACACACACACACACACACACACACACACACACACACACACACACACACACACACATGATGTTTCAATCGCTTTCAGCTGGTCTACTTTGAGATCAGTACAACTTTAACCCAAACTTATAGATGTTTACTCTGTTCGTGTATGTTATAGGCGTTCGTGGCGACGAAGCTGTGGACGTATCGTATCCTCAGTCTGGTGCTGGGTCTGCCTTGCGCCGTCTGCTGGGGCTGTCAGTTCGCCACGCTCGCCTTCTGCAATGTCTGGTGTTGCATGCCGTGTCTCAAGGTACGCGTGTCTAGTTTCGAGGTACTTTACCTCAGGATTAGAGGTCTATCTCATCTCAAAGTCTGGTCTCAAGATAGACGTAGTCCGTGATGTCAGTGTAGATGTCAGTGGCAATGTCAGTGTAGAGTAGTGTGGGGCAAAGCGCACCCATTTAGAGGCAAACACGATTTAGCCTACTTATTTTCACTTCAGGCGGAAAAGGTTAACACAATCACACATATACACATCTTATTTAAATATTAATATAATTGGAGAACCTTAGTAACAACAGAACTACAACAAAATTACTAAATTTAGTTGCAGTCCTACGCATTTTGCAAATGTTGTGATTTGGGGCAAAGCGCCCCCACCGGTATACTGTATGTTATGTGATTTATTGCACAAATAGTCGTAAACGAATTAATTTTTAAAATAACCAATCTCATTGTGATTTACAATGGGGGTGCGCTTTGCCCCACATTGACCGGATCAATCACTGTTTTTATGAACCAATACATTTCACATTTTTTGCTTTGTTAAAATACTTATGCAACGGGACCGTTTCAAGTTGTTGAATTTGTTATAATAATATGGTTATGCAATGCAAATTGATGTAACTGTCTTGGCGTGACGTTTCTGCTAATACCGAACGCGCCCAGATTGGTTTCGCATCATGTTGCGTTGTTTGATTGGAAGCGGACTTGTTATCTGCCGAGACAAGTGGAGGTGCCCTCTGCCCCGTGGGGTGCGCTTTACCCTACACTACTCTATGTTGCGTTGATGCAGCCATGATGTTTTGTTGATGACGTATATATGGTCTAGCAAAGGGGGGACGGGGGGCGGGGGAAGGGAACGTCTAATCACACATGCTACCATGTATTGGCGTAAAGGAAAAATACGGGGAAAATAAAAATAAAGCCAAAGGGGCACAGCCCAATGGCCTTCCCCCAAATACGACACTGGATGCAGCGTAATAATGATCAGAGGGGCCACGGTAACAAATTAAGAGGAATTAATTATCCTGGAGATAAATAAAGGAAGCATTGCAGAGCACAATGCCGCAATTTTTGAAACAATGTCTCAAGGATGCAATTTGTTACATTTGCAACCACTTTTTTAATAATAGAGCATGTAACCATATAACCATGTAACCATGCAACATAGGGAACCATGCTTCAAGGAATTAGTTCAAAAGGGAGAATATTGGAAGAAGAATAAAAAACAGAATATAATGATTACATCGAAATTGACAAAATAGAATGAGATCTCCTCCCCAACGCAGGAGAGGAGACTTGGCGCCTCTCAATTGCGACAACTTCGGTGCCAGAAACCGGCAATAATGAAGGCACGACCCTCCTCTAAAGCTGTAATGTTTCCGCAGCCACTGCAGTTTGTGTATGTGCGAGCGTGCGTGCGCGCGTGTGTGTGTGCATGCGTAGTTATTTTCACATTCGCGTGTGTGGTTATGTCGTAGGTGTGTGACATCAAATTGCTGTGGTTGCGACGTCTCTGCTACGGCTGCAGCGGGGCGCTCATCGCGCCCATGGCGGAGAACGTCGGCAAGTTGTTTGGCAACGTCCGAGCGAAGATCACGACGGACAAGGTGTGAACTGTGGTCATGGATACGATGGCCACGGATAATGTACGAGTCACAGACACGAAGTTGCATTCTGGTCATGAACATGCCTTGAGGCAACGGTGTGAATTAATTGTCATGACCAAGATGCGAGCCAGAATATATTGACGCATACATGAATGACCCTGTGGCCTATATGTGAACCTGCGGCCACGTTACGGTGCTGCATGGGGCCAACTAGTGCCAACTGATCGCGTCCACTGTTACACAGACAGCGATACCCTTTGGCCAAAGAAAGCACGTTTGATTGACTAGCTAAACAAATCTTATAAACCGTTTCATACAATGTTTTATTGGATTTTGATGAATGCCACTTGACCATAATATGATGTATATGACCTATGCCGCTTTGTGTTCTTGGCAATACATCTCGCCTAAGTATGTAATGAAATCGCTATTAATAGCAATTCGGCGGAACTACGGGAGCGCCGTTGATCCGATGAACAGTTGTGAAGTCTTGCATCGTTGACAGGTCTCGCAGCTGTTCTTCCGATGGCAAATCCAGTACACTATGTGCAGCACGGGTCGACTTTAAACGACGGCGATATTTAAATAACTGTTTTTTTATGTAACACTGTATACCGTGTATAGATTATCCATGGATTTACTCATAAATGCATAACCTTTTTTATGTACAAATAAAATAACTGATACCAAACTGAAGTATATAATATATACTGCGAAACAATGTGTATATTAACTTTGATCAACACACGTTATAGTGGAATAAACTGCAGCATTTTCAGTAAAGGGCTTTGGTATCACATTAAAAAAATTATATTCCCGCTGGTTTGCTTTTTGACACGTGAATCCTGAAACGCAGAAGCAATAAATGATCTACAGTATTCCTAAATAACGGTTGACGCCTGTGGGAACTGGTTGCATTAAATATGGTCGGTTGTGTTCATGCAAAAACAAAACTACTCAGCTGTAGTGGATGAAATACAACTGCACTTTGCAGTACGAATTCCCCGGTGTATGTTCTTTGTCCGACGAGACAGGCCTTTGTTTACCACGCCATATTACACGCCTGCTGATATTTATGGAAGCAGCGCGCGCTTGACCACAGGGAACGGTCACCTTGTCACGTGTAAATCATATAAAATGCCAAGCGGCCATGCACTAGAATGTACTGTTGCATACATGTGTAAACGCCGGACATTGGATTTCGGTCCCTTGTTTGCTGGTAACCCTTCGCAGTGTTTGTTTGGAAAATAGTGTCCTGACGTCACTTTATAATGAGTAATTTAAGTCTATAATGGACTCGATTAGTTTCCATTAGGAGGCTCAGTATACTAAGGTATGTCTAAAATTCTAGAGAAATACGCCTGCCAGCACCTGACTAGGGCTTAGCAAGATTTAACAAGATTGCCATCCCAAACAAGAAGTTCCAGATGGCAAGTGGACAAGGAAGCCATTGGCTTATCGAGAGTCCAACAATTTTCTCATCTATGTGTAGCCCGCCCTTGTCAAATATCTATCAATTCTATTTTAAAACGTATTCACACTACTAGCATTAACACAATCATTTGGCAGTTTGTTCCATTCATTCATCACCCTCTGTGAGAAAGAGTACTTTCTCGTGTCCAGCCTAACTGCTCCTTAACTAATGCTGCTTTGTGTCCTCTTGTGCTACTGCCTTCTTTAAGTTTGAAGAACATATTCCTATCAACATCCTCATAACCGTTTACTATTTTAAACACTTCTATTTGATCTCCTCTTAGTCTCCTGGTCACTAGTGTTGTCAAACCACATTGTAATAAGTGACTTTCGTAACTAAGGTCTCTCAATTCTGGAATAATTTTAGTTGCTCTTCGTTGTATTCTTTCTAGCTTATCTATGTCCTTTTTTATGATACGGCCTCCATGCTTGAATACAATATTCCAAATGTGGTCTAACTATTGATTTGTACAGGGGTACAATTAGCTGTTTCTCCTTATACATGATAGTTCTCCTAATTAGCCCTAGAATTTCATTTTCTTTCGAAGCAGCAATCCCACATTGCTCTGAAACTTTCACGTCAGCACTAAATGTTACTCCTAAGTCCTTTTCTTGTGTGGTTCTACCTAGTACAGCATCCCCCATTTTATATTCTTCGTCCATGTTTCCATGTCCTATGTGTATACATTTACACTACCCAAAATTGAATAACATTTGCCATTTTTCTGACCATTTAACTAATTTATCTAGATCATCCTGTAAACTTTGTTTATCTGTATCATTAGTAATCTTTCTGAATACCTTTGTGTCATCTGCAAATTTCGTGATTTTTCTTTACTGCTCTATAACAAACCGATATTTCTTAAACCATATAATGTTATCGGAATATATGGAAATTAGCTGCTAATATATGAATTTCCAGTGATATTTGCAGATTCTCAGCGAGACCAAACAGATACCCCACCTAGCGGGTTACGCAGAAACAGGTGTAATTCTGCACTGACAGGTCTACAGGATCTTCGCGTGACATCGTATATCTACTATAAGGGACCACTCCTCCAAAATTACTAATGGAAACAGTAGAACAAATCAGTATACCACTTGCAAGAGTATTCAACTTGTCATTAAAAGAGGGAGTTGTTCCGTTTGAATGGAAAGAAGCAAACATCATACCACTATTTAAAAAGGGTTCGAGAAATAAGTCAGAGAATTACAGACCAGTGAGTTTAACGTCAGTGATTTGTAAATTATTAGAAAGGTTAATTGAATACCATATGGTGGACTTCCTCGTGAAGCATAAATTATTAAATTCATCTCAACATGGATTCCTTAAAGCGAGGTCATGCTTAACAAATATGTTACGTTTTTTGGAAGAAATCACTAAGTGGATAGACGTGGGATCGCCAGTAGATATTATCTACTTAGATTTTCAGAAAGCTTTTGACAAAGTGCCACATCAAAGATTACTACTTAAATTAAAATCCCATGGTATAGGAGATAGAATGACTGACTGGATAGAACAGTGGCTGACTGACAGAAGACAACGAGTTGTAGTAGATGGAGAAGTTTCAAATTGGAAATCTGTTTCGAGTGGGGTACCTCAAGGATCAGTATTAGGACCTATATTATTCTTAATTTATATCAATGACTTAGACGACAGTATAACAAGTAACGTACTGAAATTTGCGGATGACACAAAACTGTTTAGAAAGGTTAATACTGATGGTGATAAACAACATTTACAAAACGATCTAGACAGATTAGTGAAATGGTCTGAGAAATGGCAGATGCTGTTAAATTTTAGGAAATGTAAATGCCTACATACAGGACATGGGAACTTGAATGTAAACTATAAAATGGGAGATACTGTTCTGGGTACTACTGTAAAATAAAAGGACTTAGGAGTTACAATAAGCGCTGATATGAAAGTTTCAGAGCAGTGTGGTATTGCAGCTTCAAAGGGTAATCAAATTCTTGGATTGATTAGAAGAAACATAACATACAAGGGAAAAAGTTAATTATACCTCTTTATAAAGCAATAGTTAGACCTCATTTAGAATACTGTATACAAGCATGGGGCAATATCGTAAGAAGGATATAGATACGCTTGAACGCATACAAAGGAGAGCAACTAAAATTATTCCAGAACTGAGAGACCTTAGTTATGAAGAACGCCTGAAAGAATGTGGTTTAACAACTCTATAGACAATGAGAGTTAAGAGGAGATCAGATTGAAGTTTTTAAGGTATTGAATGGGTATGAAAATATTGATAGAAATGTGTTTTTCTCACTCAAGAAGGATAGCAGAACTAGAGGACATGAGGTAAAATTAGTAAAGGATCAATGTAGATTGGACATCAGGAAGCACTCGTTCTCACAGATGACAATAAATGAATGGAACAAATTGTCTACAGATTGTGTAACTGCTAGCAACGTGAATATGTTTAAAACAAGGTTGACACATATCTCAGGAGGGCGGGTTATAAGTAGATGAACATTGTTGGACTCTCGATAAGCCAATGGCTTCCTTGTCCACTTGCCATCTGGGCCTTTGGCTTGGATGGCAAATTTTGTTAAATCTTGTTAAAATCTAAATCACTGATCTAAGGGATACAAGTGATTCTCGTTTCGAGGCGATAGTTGACGAGATAATGCACTTCCGGCCCCCAAGTTGTGCACACCATAACACGTTAAATGTAGCTATGTCATTATAGAATAAACCATTGGTATTAGTATTATCACATTTTAATGCTAGTTGTTTTAATAAATAACATATATAAAATATTATGTGTTGATGTTTATTTTCTCTGTTTTACTTTCAAATGGGTTTACGTGTGAAATGCGATAGTGGACAGCGTGTCATTGGGGGCCGGAAGTGAGCATTTATGGGTAATTATGGAAAAAATTGCATAAAACCAACATGGCTAGACTAGCTTTATGGACTTTTGGGCGTTTAGACACATTGTTAGGCATAAATATTTTAAGATTTCTCGACTGATTCCACACGTCTAAATGAGCAGCTTTAGCGATAATCCGTAGTATGTTTTTAATACCTGAAACGAGATCCGATATTTAAATAATTTTTTCAGGTGACTTTTATTTGGGAAATTACATTTCTGACTCTTCAGGGTTGTCTGCCACAGTTGTTCCTTCCGATCAACAAACATTGTGATTGGAAAAAGTATTGTCTATTTATAAGTTCTTATGATTGTAGACACCTTAAGTGTGTTACTGTGTCATTATTTATAGTAATATTAAAATTTATACTGAAACATTTGTATTACATGAATTACGAAGCTTCTGCTGTGACTGAATCTGGTGGGTTATAGTTACAAATGGAGATCATCATTATTAGAGTCCACAGTATCAAAAACAGTGAATAGAAAATAATTAAATATATAGTTTCAATGCTGTATACTGTAAATTATGTAAAATGTTCTGCAAAATGTAGTAATGTCAATCCCAATTGACCAGTACACAATAAATAACTATACCTTCTGCACTGTTAAATGTCCAATCACTTACAAGGTCTGCGTGCGTGTGTTTATGTGTGCGCGCGTGGCACACACCACGCACTCAATATATCAAGACTGCCCATTCATAAAACACATATATACAATTTATTACAAAGCTATTGATTCATTTAAGTAACATGTTAACTCACATAATACTGTGTAAAGAAGGAACTGAAGATTGTAATTTTCGATGCATTCTCATTTGTCTCTATAATATCTGCACAGATGACATAGCACAATAGTATATCTCGCAGCACAAATTGTGTCAGTGTTTCTGTAAATTCAGTATGAATAATGACTTATTGGATATTCCTGATTCGCTTCCATGGTTGAAATTAAATTTGTTTTAAGGACTACCATGCAGGCTGGAAAGTTTTAATTTCAAGACCAGATTTTGCTTAATATGCTGAAGTTCTGTCTTGGCTGCAGGGATTTGGACTTCTCTGAGCAGTTTGATGTTAGTAGAGCGACCATCTCAAATATGTTTAACATTTTTACAGTGTATGAACAATGTATGAACTATAAGAAAGAATTGTGTCTTGTGGGTTTTTACAGTAAAAATTCAGGTCCAATTAACTTCATTGCCAAAATCGAGGAAGAGGAACACATGTGTATAAAGATTACAGTGTGGAAGATACATATATTACAGTGTATTGTGTACTAGTCAGTTGGGAATGACATTATTACCTTTTGTAGAACATCGTACATAATTCACAGTAAACAGCATTGAAACTATATATTTAATTATTTTCTATTCACTGTCTTTGATGCTGTAATATATTGTGGACTCTAATAACAAGGGTGGTCTCCATCTGTAGCCAGATGCAGTCACAGCAGAAGCTTTGTAATTCATGCAGCACAAATGTTTCTGTATCAATGTTCAGATTATTGTAAATAATGACAAGTAAAATATTTAAAGTTCCTACAGTCATAAGAACTTATAAATAGACAATACTTATTGTAATCACAATGTTTGTTGATCAGAAAGAACAACTGTGTCAGACAACCTTAGGGTCAGAAATGTATTTTCTCAATTAATTATTTAAATGTGGGATCTCGCTTCAGATATTACAAACATACTACGGATTACTGCTAAAACTACTCATTTAGACGTGTGGAATCAGTTGAAAAATCTTTAAATCTTTAAGCCCACAAAGCTCATGCCCCAAACGGACTGTTTTGAGTAAAGTAAGCACATACGTTTGTGTGGCTGTTTGGCCCTACCTCTCGGTCCATGTGTTAGTAGTTATTGGTTGACTAATGTCTAGATATGTAACACATTTATACATTGTGTGTTGTGTTACCATAATTTTCATTATGAATTGTTCACGAATGTTGGGTGGTTAGCCCACTTTTTTTTCATTTATCATGTTTGGCTGGGGG
The DNA here is from genome assembly GCA_033239005.1 of Lamellibrachia satsuma. NCBI lineage: Eukaryota > Metazoa > Annelida > Polychaeta > Sabellida > Siboglinidae > Lamellibrachia > Lamellibrachia satsuma. Next base: position 5,162,027 of record BSQZ01000018.1, read on the forward strand.
ATCGAGTACCCCAGCCTTTCTGTTTGTACATGTATGTGTATGGTTAATTCACGGCGGAGTGACCCCCACCGATACCATGTGAATTGTATATAAGTCAGTAGTGGTACAGATAGTACTGGTAGTGGGTAGCTGATAGGCATGATTTACTAATTATGTGTAAACACCTTTTTGGGGCCGGCATGCTTGCTGAGATTATTGAATGTATCTTATTTTGATGGTGTATGCTTGCCTAATTTCCTGCTCCTTAATTAATAAATCTAAATGTCATTCTTTGGCCTATTTCAATCTACGCTGGACTTGTGTTGTTATTTTGCATAAAGATTTTGCTATGTCGGCAGTGCGATAATACATGGTATCCAGTTGTAAATAACTCAAATTACCGTGAATATTTTGACATACAAAGCTTCTCACACACATTTAACATCTTTTTATCGGTCTGAAACCAGAAAAAAATTACACCGTTGGTGTCAGTTCTGTGAATACACCCAAAAACTAAATATTCTTTACACAGGCACTGAACCAGCTGAGGTCGCCAGTTGACTCCAGAGCTAAAACTAGGTCACGAGACTTACGTTCCCTATAGCAGCCGTCCAGTATCGGAATGGCAATAGGTATTGACCAGCCATGCTTCGATACCTGTCTGCCGGTAACGCTATTGTTGATGTATGTGACTATACTGTGACAACATTTCTATTTAGCGAGGAGAACGGCAGAGGCGGAGAGCTGATATAATCCATCCAGTGGACTGCATTACGGCATCTGACAGAGATCAGCAGCAGCATGAAGAAACTTGGCAGTTGCTGGCAAGGAACCCAAAGTTCAGAAATGTCTCCGTACATACATTGTAAAAATTTTAGTATAATATATTAACATTTCTACAGAATAATAATTATACTAACATTTCTACAGTGTATGGTGTGTGATAGCAACTGCTTTGATCTAAAATAGACTGGAACACATGTCACTCCCCTTCCACTGATATTGGAAAATAACTAAAGCGAGGTTGTAGTTTGTAGTTAGGATAAAACATTTGTTTATCTACGTACTCTCCAAGCGCCACGCTATCTAGTTAAATAAGACGAAAAACAGCTACTAATTATAAAACCATACTTGCTTATTCTCTCATCACGCATGACAATTGCTAGAATTTATCATGTCAGTTAAGTTTTAGTTAAACAGCATACAAAATCAGAGATACGTCATATATGCATTTACCCACAACATAACTACATACGGCATATTTTTTATTACTACGTTGTGCAAAAACACGAATGTCCTTATATTTTAGCAAACACTGAACGTAACGAAACTGTGTGTGTAGCGTGGCCACACAATCGATGAATGGGCCATTGTCCGGTTTCGACCAGTCGGTGTCATACACATGTGACTGGTCAATGTGATTGGTCACTGCTACTTTTCGGGTCTGCTCCATTGGTGAGTGTAAAGGTAACAATCGTTACACCAAACATAGGATAAAGCAGAGGTTTTGGACGTCGTAATGAGGCCCTGTATCATCTACCAGTCGTTGGCCGGGTGATAAATCCCGTTCACCAAGTCAATGTCTCGGCGACGGCCGTAAAATCAGAATCCAGGATCTTGACCAGTTCGTCTAGTTCCCGCATAACGCAGCTCGGTCGGACCGCCACGTTAGCCGCCATTGCTCGGCGTGGCGCATCGCCTTTCCGGTCAAGCAGGAAGGCGTGCATGCCAACGTTACGCGCTGCCCAGTAGTCCTCGGTGACGTCATCGCCCACGTGACCAGCATCTCCCGGATCAATCTATCGACAGGTAACACATTTCAGATGACACAGATCGAACCGTACCGTGGGCGAACGTATCGTATCAACTAAAACAACACATAGACTACACAATTAAAGCGAATGAACGTGTAAAATATCTGGCTTTGTTGCAAACAGACACGCAGCATATTGGAAATTCGGTGGGCGGGGGGGGGGGGTCATCGTCCTCATTGATCGGTGGGAGGGGAGCATTGGTGAGTCTTTTTCAGAAAAGTCGGTTGTTCGTTAGGGATGGAAGTCATATCCTTCTACATTTCGGTTGTCGCAAATCAGTTTGGTGCATCATTTACATTGTTTCCCTCTGTTTTCGTTTCCCTATGTTTTCTTGCTGTGAATGGGTGTCCACAAGATGAATATCAATGGTGGTTCTTCTTTATGGTGACAGCAATGACCTGCTAAGGTGGAGGCGTCTCGTTCGAAACTTGTTTGGGAGCTTGCCTATGTCGCGACCAAGTTCTTTGTCTGTCAGCCTATTGCTTCATGAGCATTGTAGTGTAACTCCCGTTCAGCTTCTTTCCTAGTTCTTTTGTGAGGGGCCAGTTATACGCTCCCTAAAACAAGACACTCTCGACGATGACCCCAAAGAATTACAATCTGGGGGACTTTTTTATTAGAACTTCCATATGTTATTTAGTTTGTAGGAAATACAAGCAGGGTCGGTTTAACAAAAATGTTAATCACGTACAGGACGGGATACGCATTAATCTCCCACTCGGAGTCACTCCGCCATTTTACGAAAACCTTCTAGAAGTTTGCGCACACCGCCAAACAACAACACTTTGGTCACCGATGGAAAAACAACAGATGGCACTGCGCTCACCTTGGCGATGCCCAGCGCCGCGTGGAAGATGGCCGGGTCGGGCTTCTCGCTGCGGGCGCTGACGGTCGTCACGACGAAGTCGAAATAGTGCAGAAGACGGTGCGTGAGCAGGGTATCCTCGAGTCGGTCGTCGAAGTTGGACACAACGCCGAGCTTCAGACCACGGTCACGCAGCTCCTGTCACGGACAACAAAGGAAATCCTTATGTATCACACGTAGCTTATGGCTACATCAACGCTGGCTATACACCACGTGTATTATTTTGCATGTCACATTATTAGTTAGCGAACCATTTTGCCACCGAGAACGATACAATGTAATTTTTTCGTCAAATAAACTCCGTGTAAACCGATATGTACACACGAGTTGCAGTCTGACACATTCTTGTTTCTCTTTTAAAAGTATTAGGATATGAACTATTGGGTTAGTAAACGACATATATATTTCTACAGGGTATTGGCATGTGTGTGTGTGTGCGTGTGTGTGTTTGTGTGTGTGTGTGTGTGTGTGTGTGTGTGTGTGTGTGTGTGTGTGTGTGTGTGGGGGGGGGGGTGCGTGCGTGCGTGCGTGCGTGCGTGCGTGCGTGCGTGCGTGCGTGCGTGCGTGCGTGCGTGCGTGCGTGTGTGTATATATAATATTAGAGCAACGTCCTGAGTGTGCTACTATATGCGGAGGAATCATGAAAGGTCGCCAAAGGCATATGCCAGATGCTGGAAGTTTTCCAAAAGAAGTGCCTCAAGAAGATACTGCGAATCTACTGGCCAAACAAAATCTCCAACACGGAACTCCATGAAAGAACAGGTATGCAGCCTATCTCTCTCTCTCTCGAGGTTAAACGCCGCAGATGAAAATGGATCGGACACGTCTGCAGAATGTCGCTGACATCCATTCCAAGAGTGGCCATGCGCTGGACCCCTGGTGGCAAGAGATCGAGGGGGAGACCCAAGGAGACGTGGAGGAGATCAGTAGAGCGGGAGATGAAGGCTCTCGGGTGGAATTGGCGACGAAGCTTGCAACGGACAGGCAACATTGGCGTTCTTTGGTGTCGGCCTTATATGTGATCCCGCACGAAGAGGATTAAGTAAGTAATATATTATATATATATATATTATACATATATACATACATACATACATACATACATACATACATTCATACATACAAACATACATACATACATACATACATACATACATACATACATACATACATACATACATACATACATATTATAACGAGTTTCTTCAACTACACCTATTGAGATTACTTACTCATATATATCTACCAACTCGATGAAAATTTTTACGAATGTATATATATACTTGCATCCATCCATCCATACATACATTTATACAGAAAATATAGTATTCGCCAAATAACCTTGAGGACATCCACGGCGAACGGCACGATCTCCCAGTTCTTCCCCGCGCTGAACTCCTCGTGCAGCTTGTCGGCGATCATCTCGAGCGCGACAGGACTGCCGGCATATCCGGCCCGACAGAAGACACGGCTAACCAGGTCGGCCCACCACTGCTTCGTCGTGAGTCCGTCCTCGAGTCCGTAGATCGGGTGGTCCGACTTCTTCTCCGCCCAGACGCTCTTGTAGACGCGGTCGAGCTCGGCCGACCCGATGTTCACGTCAAACGTCTTCGCGACGTTCGCATACTCGCGCCCGGGAGATGTGCGCAGGCGCAGCAGGGTGTTTGTCACGTCGAACGTGAGCAGCCTGATGCGCGACATCTAGCGGGTGAGAGACAGGACACGATTTCATAAATGCCATCTAATAAAAAAACACCTAGACGGCTAGTGGACAAGGAAGCCATTGTCTTATCAAGGGTCCAACGATGTGCAACCCGATCTTCTGTTATATTTGTCAATTTTACAAGTTTTTAAATATATTTCCGTTGCTAGATAGAACAGGCGGGTGTTAGAACTGGATGCCTAGTGTTATCTCTATCGAAATTCGGGGCAGTTAACATCAATACTAAAATTTAAAAGAAACATTAAAACGACCACGCATAACAGCACACAGCTAAATGATTATATACAATACAGATATTAATATTATAATTTTATTAACGTACATGGTATTTAATTCCCCTTTATAAGCAATAATCGTATCCCCAGCAAATAAAATATAAATTAAACGTACCTTTATTACAAAATAATAATAATTATTAATGTCGCAAATGTTCTTTTGGCACCCTAACGTCAATGTGATATCTGATGCAGCTTCTTGCTGTCATTTTTTAAATGGAACATTTACTCTAATTGTTCGGAATATTGGTATAATAAAAAGTACGCGAATCGAAGCGAAAATGGTAAAAATGTGGTCCACTTGGTACCGTAGACGTGCCGAACTAAATGATTTCGCTCAATGTCACAACACAAAAAAAAAACAGAATTAAAAGCTACTTCGGAGTAAGCAGTGACCACGGACATGTTATGCAACTATAGTTATAACCGATTTCCCAAGAACTCCCCGCTGATACAGTAGAAGCAGTAGTTGGTGTATTTCTTTGTCTAAATTTCTGATTATTTTTGTACGTAACCTGTTGCGCCACTACATGGTAGCTTGGTAAACTAATGGGTGACTGAGCTTGGCCCTCTTTGCGAAATCTTATATATACCACTGCATGGTAGAACTCATAACACAGGCGGATTTGGGGGGTCCAGGGGTCATGACCCCCATCAAAAATATGTAGTGCCCTCTCGCAGCTTTGGGGCCCCCTTGCACTTGCAGGTTATGGTACGTCCCCTGCACCAGACCGGACATCTAACACTAATTAAACCTCAGTAATGAAACGCGTTCTGAACGCATTTCAGAGCTGTAAGTATAAATATTTTCCGGGAAGACCCCCATAGGGTAACTTGTGGCAGCGTGGCCCCCCAAGGAAAATTTTCAAACTGTACATCATTAAACTACATTAGCATGTCTTTAATGTGTTCACATTAGGGATAGATGTGTGTTTTAGCCATTGGAAAACTATTTTCAGTAAATAAACAGCGTAACTGAGTTTTTGGTAATAGTAAGAGTACCCAATAGTAAGAGTACCCAAAAAAGTCGCCTTGCCCTCATCCCTGGGGTTAGCTATTAATAACTTAATTAAATAAAACTGGCATATACTTTACAAACTGATTAATAATATTATCAGTCACCAATTAAGTCAATGATTCACACCGCTATATAATGAATTTCAGCCCTTAACTATTGGCAGAATATTAGATCCGTGCACATAATAGAACATAAAAGTTTAAAAACACACTGATTTAATTACGTCTGTCTCGTGTTGCTGAGCTTTCGGGTGTGTATCATATAGAAGTTAGCTTTATTTTGGTGCCAGATTTGGGGACGTTCAGAGTTTTATATTTTGCGTACATTGTAGGGACCGTCTAACAACCGGGGCTGTTTTGCACCAGTTTACCCTACATACCCTATCATAAGGGGATTACCTTTCCATGCGCATACTAGTGCCCTGCGCGGGCCTATAATTTGATCCCAAGCCCGGCCCGCAATTAGCAGTTAGAGTCCAGGCCCGGCCTGCAATAATTTTTCAAGCCCGGCCCAGCCCAGGCCCACAAACTAGAATTTAGACCCAGGCCCGGCCCAGGCCCGACCCAGACCGTGAATGTTTGGCCCAGGCCCGGCCCGCAAGTTTCAGGCCCAGGCCCGGCCCATACCCGCAAGCCCACGGCCCGCTAAGTTTAGAGAAGATAAACCTATAATCTTATAACAAAGACGAAAAACAAATAAACTATAAAACAGACTACTTGTTTTATTAAATAAAAAAACATATATATATATATATATATATATATATATATATATATATATATATATATGGGATAGGGCATAATATCCTTAGCTCTTAGTGGAGTACTACTGAAGGTCCATAGTTTGCTGGATCAGTTCTAAAAATCCAGCACCACTAACTTCTTCAAACTTACGAATATCCTGAAGAAAAATAAAGAAAAACTTCTTAGTGTCATTACTATTAAATATGATAACATTTGTTATATTTGCCTTTAATGTACTGGCTTATGGTTAGGGTAGGAGATTTGTTTATCTAACCCTGACTTAACCCATATGCAAGCCATAACCCCAATTTATATTGTTAATTGAATTAGCTCAACTAAGTTAACATAATTTAATATGATATTTCAATTAAATGTCACCCACTAGCACTGACACCCAGTGGCATTTCCAGCAGGCCTGCAGTCACTAGCCTGAGACAGACAGGTTCAGACATGTGTGAATTAGGGGAGAAATACCAATTACCAACTGGGTTGGGTACTGGGTAGTGGGCACCATTGGGCAGGTCATTCAGGTGGGCAATGTTTGGAGGGAAGACCTAGACAATAGAATGTCCACTGGGTCAAAGGGTGATAAGTTGATGGCTAATCATGGCTTGATTGCCTCTGCAAATATTTCTAAAGTAAACATTTGGGGCTGGCTACTTCCAGCCAAGTGAACTTATGGGGCCATTAGATTCCATGCAAGGTCTCAATTTGCAACTATATAATACTAAAGAAATAATTTTAAGCATTAATTAACCGGAATTACACTTTATAATAAGTTTTTATTAAAAAATAAAGTAATAATCGGTGTTTTGTATGAATATTTTTTATTATGTCCAGGCCCAGCCCAGGCCCGGCCCGCTCACACTAGGCCCAGGCCCGGCCCAAGCCCGGCCCAAGTCCGGCCCAAGCCCGATGTGTTTTAATTGTTTTCAGCTCAGGCCCAGCCCGGGCTCGCAGTATGTAGGCCCAGGCCCGTTCCGGCCCGCGAAATTATGTAGAGGCCCGGCCCAAAGCCCGGCCCGCGCAGGGCACTACTACTAGCGCACACCGGACCTTACGAGTTACGCTCATAAAAAATGTAATGGCTAATGTCCCCTCGCAGCTTCGGGGCCTCTTGCTGCTTGTGGTGTGTACTGGGGCCTGCATCAGCCCATGAATTTAAAATTAAACATCAGAAATGCATTGTAAACGCGTTTCGTAGGTCTACGTTTAATTTTGCTCTGGGGAGGCCGTGCATGCCCCAGCAGGCTCGGATGCCCCCTCTAAGACCAAGTGCACAGTGCGACTGCCCTGGCCTGGACCATCATTGACATTGCATCAATACGAAATTACGGTCAGCATAAATTGTGCACCCTGCCACGGCACATTAATGCTACATACACATCGGCTATGACTCATATAACTAATAGGATCTATACTATTCAAAAGGATGCACAACGTTATTAAGCACGGTCTCTACTTCTTGTTAAACCGCACGCTGAAAGCCCAGTGCTAAATGTAAACACACACGTCCTTAGGCTTAGTACCTTATTATCGCCCAATTGGAATAAATTAAATTGCGCTGAAATTCCGCTGCATATTAATATTAGCAACTCGTATTAACTAAGGAATGTCTACCAACGCCTTATTTGTAATATTAAAGCAAACATTATAACTTATCTGAAGTATATTCTGACAAGTTTCACGTAATTCAACAGAGCATCTCGATGCTATACTTCTAGTTGCATTACCTATATTTGTGCCGCTCAAAAATCCGTGGTAGTTTCTTTTAATAGAAACATCGCTAAACCCAGCAATCGTGTGTTGTCTCAGTCTGTCTGTCTCGATGTGTTTATGACGCTGTCTCCTGTGTGCGTGCGTGCGTGCGTGCGTGCGTACGTGCGTGTGCACGTACGTGCGTTCGTACGTACGTACGTACGTGCGTGCGTGCGTGCGTGCGTGCGTGCGTATAGCGATTCTTCGAGGGTAGGCGACGTAGCAGCTTTCAAGAAAAACATTCTTTGTAAAAAATAAATACATTGCATTTATAGTGGGAGAGGTATTACAGTGCACGGCGTATCTGTATATAGGATTTCGCAAAAGAAAAAGATTAATTAAGACCGTCATCGTAGAGTAAGGTGGGGCAAAGCGCCCACGTTGGGGCATAGCGCCCATGCCACTATCTTGGCGAATATTGCATTTGGTGGCTCCATATAGCGATAAAATGATTAGTTACTGACTCCTGACGACACATCAACGTGCTATAGCTTTATAGATTCGAACACGATGTAAATACAGCTGATTTACCGTTTCTTTGTTATTTGTTATAAAATCGCTTCCATATTAATTAACCAATTGCCACTAAATGGTTATGAATTTTGAAAAGCTTGGAATAACTTTCTAAGCTATGTTATATAACATGAATTTCCATGCCTTCAGTTACGGTGAGCAATAAAAGAAAATTCATGATTCAAAGCGTTCTCAGCATAGTCGACAGTGGGGCATAGCGCCATCTTTGAATTGGGGCAATGTAGCACTGTGAATACATTTTAGATGGCATGTTGTTGTGTAAATACAATATACAGTATATATATATATATATATATATATATATGTATAATATCAGTTTTTGTGTTTAGCGCACACACAAAGACACACAACTGTGTATAATATTGTGTGTGTGTGTGTGTGTGTGTGTGTGTGTGTGTGTGTGTGTGTGTGTGTGTGTGTGTGTGTGTGTGTGTGTGTGTGTGTGTGTGTGTGTGTGTGTGTGTGTGTGTGTGTGTGTGTGTGTGTGTGTGTGTGTGTGTGTGTGTGTGTGTGTGTGTGTGTGTGTGTGTGTGTGTGTGTGTGTGTGTGTGTGTGTGTGTGTGTGTGTGTGTGTGTGTGTGTGTGTGTGTGTGTGTGTGTGTGTGTGTGTGTGTGTGTGTGTGTGTGTGTGTGTGTGTGTGTGTGTGTGTGTGTGTGTGTGTGTGTGTGTGTGTGTGTGTGTGTGTGTGTGTGTGTGTGTGTGTGTGTGTGTGTGTGTGTGTGTGTGTGTGTGTGTGTGTGTGTGTGTGTGTGTGTGTGTGTGTGTGTGTGTGTGTGTGTGTGTGTGTGTGTGTGTGTGTGTGTGTGTGTGTGTGTGTGTGTGTGTGTGTGTGTGTGTGTGTGTGTGTGTGTGTGTGTGTGTGTGTGTGTGTGTGTGTGTGTGTGTGTGTGTGTGTGTGTGTGTGTGTGTGTGTGTGTGTGTGTGTGTGTGTGTGTGTGTGTGTGTGTGTGTGTGTGTGTGTGTGTGTGTGTGTGTGTGTGTGTGTGTGTGTGTGTGTGTGTGTGTGTGTGTGTGTGTGTGTGTGTGTGTGTGTGTGTGTGTGTGTGTGTGTGTGTGTGTGTGTGTGTGTGTGTGTGTGTGTGTGTGTGTGTGTGTGTGTGTGTGTGTGTGTGTGTGTGTGTGTGTGTGTGTGTGTGTGTGTGTGTGTGTGTGTGTGTGTGTGTGTGTGTGTGTGTGTGTGTGTGTGTGTGTGTGTGTGTGTGTGTGTGTGTGTGTGTGTGTGTGTGTGTGTGTGTGTGTGTGTGTGTGTGTGTGTGTGTGTGTGTGTGTGTCCGTGTGAATTTTAATGATATAATTTTATCAAACAAGCTGCCCAAGTCAGCACAAGACCCTACTGCTGGTCCGTCTGGGGTGTCAAACCAAGAAAAGAACACCGACGAAGACACCGAATGCGTCGTTTGCTGCGAGCCTTACGCCAACAGCAAGTCCAGAGAGGTGTGGCTCCAGTGTCTGAGCTGCAAGAAATGGGCACACGCCGCGTGCACTGCGGGCGGCCCATACTACATTTGCCACAATTGTGAATCAGACTCAGACTAATTTGGATGAACAAATCCAACAGCACGTCGTTATAGCACATGTCGCTACACTGGAGCCACCAGCGAACTGCATTCAGTTTCCCTGGTGCGAAATATCATTCTTTGTTCCTTTTTTATTTGGTTTGTAGGTGCATTATGTATTTGCATTAAATAAAGTTATGTATTCTTGTTATTACATAATCATTTTGTAGCCTATTGATAACATAAAACATACATGCAATTCCATATGGGGCATAGCGCCCATCCCATGTGCGCTTTGCCCCACCTACGGGGCAAAGCGCCCAAATCGGGTGCATGCGCATAATTAATCACACTACAAAAACATGTTATTCGAATCATGTTAGATTAGCGTGACATATACTCCATATAGTTACCGACATATTGCAGATAGTTGTAGGTATATATCATTAAATGGAGCCAACCGTTACGACGATATTAGTTACCCTGGGCGCTATGCCCCACCTTACTCTACGTAGGCCTACTTGTATTACGTATAGTCAAATGCTAGATAAATATATAGTGTTTCAAATATGCAGTGCCAGTTGACCTATGTTGCTGGCGGAGTGCCAGCAGTGGTCACTGGGAGCACACTTTAGGGATTAATGTGTGCGGTGTGAAATATGTGCTCTTCCTCCTTGTTCCCTGCTGTACATCTAGGGGTGATGACCAGGTACAGTTACATTATTGTCGAACCACTCGTTCTGTTCTTTCTTTCCATAGTTTTCTATCGGCAACCCACTCTCTCCATATTTCATCCTCCCCCGATCTTAAAATTCTCATATAGATATAGAGCATCATTAATCACATTCACTATCAATTAGAATATTGTCTTTATTAGTATATTTAGTTTAGTATTACTTATATCATTTAAAATATGGTTACTTATAGTTTAATTAAACTGCTATATTGTAATGTTAATGCAGTGTGTTCTGTGGTAAACACAATGCTTCTTGAAGAGAACCCAGTGCATGATGACGCGTGGTAATTGGTTCTAGGAATGTAGAACGTATATATATATATATATATATATATATATATATATATATATATATATATATATATATATATATATATATATATATATATATATATATATGATTTTCCAGTGATAATTCATAGAACACTCTATGCACTGAAAGCTTACCCCAACACAGCAACATCAGTGTGTGTACGTGCGTGCGTCTTCAGGTTGCGCTACATAAACCAGTACCTGAATAACAATATATATATATATATATATATATATATATATATATATATATATATATATATATATATATATATATATATATATATATATTATTATTCAGCGCAACCTGAAGAAGCACGCACGTACGCACACTGATGTAGCTGTGTTGGGGGTAAGCTTCAGTGCATCGTAGCCATAGAGTGTTCTATGAATTATCACTGGAAAATCATTGTACTTACTCTTTATTAATGTCAATATATAGCTCTCATAGTATCAAGATATATTGTTACTGAAGGTGTTACCCGCATAGTCGGCAACATTGTAAGCACATGTATTGCCCTTGCTAAGACATTGCCATTTATACTATATGCATGGCTATATTTGCTAATGGATGACAATTATGTTTGGTACACTGATATTGTATGTTTTAGCAGTAATGTCAGTATGGAAGCAATAGTTTATATCTTTCCCTTGCTAACGTATTTGCACAAACTGAAACTATCTGTTGTATGACTTTCTGGGTTCCACTGTCTGTGTGTAGTGCATAGACACAACGACATAATGTTTCCTGTCGATGAAGGACCCCACACTTACAATAATAATAATGGCATAACAAGAATTATGTAACAAGCGAAACACTGGATACAGAAAACGATAATACACCATATTTGCACTGCCGCAAGCTGTTTTCGGACAGTAACGAAGGGAAAGAATGGGTGAAATGCGGACAATGTACGTGTGGGACTGACTGTGCAGGTATCGAGTGTGGACAATTTGTTTGCGAAGTGCATGATGATGATGACTTAGTAGTAAAAGTGGATTCGTATTTCACGCACATTTTTAGAGAGAAAAAGATCGGGTGGAGTTTTGAAACACCCTTTACATGTAGTAATTTCCACAATAAGGCGCCATATGTAAGTACAAATGTAGTCATATAATTGCATACATATCAACCTATGATGATCAACATGACTGAGATCATTAGCCACTCGGTGCCGCCCCGTTCGGGCCCGACAGTCTTGCACCTGGTCGCGTCGCACACGTGACCGACCGCTCCATCCCTTCATATATAAACAAACATAGGAAGCATCACAAAGAAGTACAGAAGAAACGAAGTATTTTATTGATAGAGAAAATGAATCGTTGTGTTGAACGCCTGTGCGTACGGTTATAGTCGATTGTGACAGTCTTTGAGACTTCCTGCGACGGTTCTTAGCTGTGTGAGTCTGAGCTGCCGCTCACCTTTAGGACTACTGAGAAGAGGAGAGCAACGGTCTCCTTGGCCAACTCTGAGCGGTGCTCAATATCAATATTGCTTACCATCGAAAATGCCAAGAGTCTGCAGTGCTGTGGAGAAATTAATTAGTTATGACAACATGGCGAACAGATATTGGCCTACATACGAGAAAGTATCGAGGCCCTGCTCCACGCAACTAATCATCGATATTTAATTAAACACACTAACTGCATGTTCATGGTACCTAGATGATTGTGTCATCGAACGATGTTGCGGATAAGTTGTTGCTCTCCTCTTTATCCCGGTAGTCCGGATGCTGCTGGCACCAATCCACGTGAACGGAGATTTATTGGCTATGTCAAAATGACGGAAAGTCTCAGTAGAAAACAAATTGTTTTAATAAAAATGTCAACTTTATTACGAGTCATGCTTAAGGGCTCGTTTTGCAGGGTGTTCCCCTAAATGTCTGTAGTGGATTAAATTTGATCACCATGAAAGTTCATTCTTACATTCGTAGTATTTTTACTGAACAGTCCTGTAGCTAGATTGAGCCGTTCCATGCCATTGTCAACAAACAATATACTTCTGAGCCACTTATAAACATGCAATCGAGTCATAGTTTCAAAAGAGTTGGTCGGTTTCGCGCATTTGGTATGCTGTGACTGCATGACTTATTGAATACTGTTATGCTAATTTGCTTTGAAAAATCCATCACACGTACACGTACCAAACATTTACTTTTAATATAAAACAAATAAATGTCATTAATTAGAAGACTTAGGACTTACAAAATACCAGTGCAATTAAAGGTGCGATCCACACAACAGACTAACATATTACACCTAACAGTTTGTACAGTATTGTTCATGGAACTCAATGAAATAAAGTTATACTTCTGTAATAACAACGTCTCCATGATCCGAACCTGCAGACCTTAAACAATTGACATTATACTGCTGATTACAATCTTGTAGCACAATCTATATGCAATTCAATTGTTGTAATGACACTATTACAACAATTGCAAAATTTCAAATTACGTTTTACATCACATGATTCAATGCGAATCAGCCAGACATTATAGAAGTGCAGCACACGCTGCTTCTTCCCAATTATGTACAAATATAAACTATTTTACTGTTTTAGAAACATATCTCAACATTTGTCTTAAAAAGTTAGGTTATATGTAAGTAAAAACGCAAAAAAAGTGTACAATTGTTTGGAGAAACTAACCTTCCTTAGGTAAATTAAAACTTGGCCTGTAGAAGACGTATTGGAGGACATACAGGCGAATTATTTCCTTGCTCATATTTTCGTTTCTTATTTTATGATACATTGAATAATGGGACCATTTTGTATGGGTAATCTCCGTTACAAAAGGATATCGAAACGAGCTCGAGCTCTAGCTACAACCAAACAATATTTGACCAACTTTAATTTAGCGCACAACGTATGTGCAATAAATGCCAGAACATATAATTTTATTTGGCATTTTATTGTTTTCCTTTCATGTTGAACGTTTTATGAATTTCAGTAATATTACACATCCTGTATTTTTCAAATCTGGAAGAAGGATATCTCTGGAAGTAGTCACGCTAGTCAAATAAGGTTTTTAGTGTTGTATTCAGCTTATTCTTCTCTACACGGCTGGCAGAACACATTATTAAAATAATCAAAAGTTTGATAGTTACATACGTGTCTGTTGCAAAAAAGAAGCATTTTTCCCGGAAGTTACAAATAAAAAACTGTTTAATGTTTTCTGCAGTTGTATAATACAGTGTACATTGAAGATGGTTCTTATGACATAAATATAATGATATCTTTGTTCAATCAAGAATGACACTGATTCTCAATTTGCCAATATTTGTTCAAACTGGTGGCTATTTTGTTCGTTACTATAGAAATGGGGGTCTGGCAGAAAAAAGTTGAAAATATGTTTTATTCAGTAAGACCCACTCTATAGTTTGATTAATTCTACAGAAGCAATGGCTGTACTTAGGATAATATTTCTGATGAAAGCTATGATACATCTCAATTATCAAAGTAAGTTATACTGGTTATACGTTATGTTATGTTTTCCTCACACGCGGTTCAAAAACGTAATGGAGATAATGCAAATGTGTCCCACCAAACAGCTCTTCTGACAAAAACACTACAATGAAAGCTGCATAATCACTGTGGGAACAATCACTTGGGATATGTTATAACATGGACAGACATCTTGCTATGTTTCTCACTAATGAACAATGAGCGTTCCCTTCTGACTGCGATTGGTGTAGTTGTTGTTTCTTGTACACATGTAATGATATCTGCCCTTCTTGAATTTGAGCAAAGCACCCTCATAAGATGGAGATGCATTGTCCAGTTTTGTATTCAAGAGCACGGAATCTTCACCACTTTTGGAGCAATCCGATTTCTTCACGCATCTGGAATTAACCGACAAATTGTTTCAAAACTAATCAGTTGGTGAAACTGTGAAGTAAACTAGTTAATTTAAAACTTAATTGATTTACAATGTGTCATCATCATTTAAAAGTATTTCTCAAAATTTCTCTCTGTTATTTTTAGCACCACATAATACTTTATACACCTTTGTCAGAAGCATAAAATTAAATTACTGAAACATTCCTAAAAGAAATGACAGCTATTAATTATGTTAACCAACCAGTAGATAATCAACAACATTTATAAAGTAAGGTACAACATAGCATTGTACGCACACAAAATATCCACAAGACGCCATATTGAGAGCCGTATCACGTGACTTCAACTGCGTCACGCCGTGGTAGATCCACACCACTTCCATGTTGGACCACATCGTCGTGTTTTCAAATGGCATGGGGAAGTTCTCATTCAGACCACTAATCTGTACTAGGTTGTTTCTGTCGGTGCCTAAAATAATTACAGAACACACCGCAATAGTATAGCTTGTCGATGTTATTTATTCATTTCATATTTGTTTGTTTGATATAAATTATGCACATAAGTACACATCTGAACAAATGTATACAGGATACTGGAGTGGAAGCCTGACAAAGAACAAGGAAGAGCGATCAATTTTAAGTTGGCAGCCTACTCTCTTCAAGAAAACAATTCCTTGCCAGACATGATCTTGCTAGAAATATTGTTTTTTTTATACAGAATTTCTGCACGGTCAGTCACCATACAAATGCCTTTTGACACTTTGAAAGTCCTTCCAACATGACCGTCACGTGATGCCACTAAGACCTGGCTACCGTTCAACTCACAACCATAAACAAAACTTATGTCCGACTTTTCGATAATAAAACAATTACATCAAATGTCTGCTTCAGTTTTAGCTGTTTATTCATCTTCTAGTGAACTGACCTGCCTTTCCCTCTCCGTCCGCTCCTGCCTCTCCATCCCCTCCACTACCACCGTTGTGGTGAGTATTTGAACCTTCAACATAACATAATTATGTCAAGCTGTCATATATTCTAGCCTGGTATGTGTTAATCACAAGTAAACATTTTATAAATTTTATTCTGGTGCTTGTGGCTCTACTTTTCACATTAGAATAGAACCATCGTGAGCAGTGAAATAAGGATTAAAAGCATGTCCCGTATGTAGGGGAGTATACACCCAGATGTGCTGCTACAAGTTATACTATTTTAATTAATATACGTAATCCATCTGTTTTCAAAGTATGCTACCCTAGACATTGACCACGACAACTATAATACAGAATTACTTCAATAATATGTTTGTGCTTGGTGTATGTACCCTGGTAGACGGAACAAATAGCAGATAGCATATATCACACAAAGTAAAACCATAATGAATACTACACTCATAGGCTACTCTGAAATTGAGAATAATACCATCAGCTGCACTGTATATCGATTTCCTGAGATCAATATTGATTGTGTTTCATTAGTACCAGTATTATTTCTGTTGTACTATTGCTATTATTTTACACATGTGCAGACTGTTGAATGAGGACGATGACAATTTGGCAAACAGCAACCTTACCCGTCCACTGGATGTGCACAAGGTCATCTGAGGCGAGATGTAGAAGGTTGGGGAAGAAGTCGTACTCGACAGCAGGGAATGCTTGCACAATGTTCCCTCTCTTGCCTCGAACATTCAGATTGTATATTCTGCATGGAATCAGTTTAAAAAAAATTATTGTCAAAAAGTTACTTCAAAAACTAAATTATTATGGGCAATGATGGCTATATGTCTGTGTCTACACAGTAACTGGCAAGGACCCGAAGGTTATTACGCCAAAGTGGGGTAAAAGATCTTAATAATTAACCCAAGTGAAGTACTTATTCCCTGAAGAGGGTCATATATTATAAGCATCATCAAAGAGTAAAACAAATTCACTCTTCTAGTTCGACACTGACAAGCGAAGGTTTACGAACAACTGACCTTGCATCCTCTGCAACTTCTGGCCGAGGCCTAAGGATGAATATATGAGTTCTATCCTGGAATACATGTCCAAAGTGTGCTGTGTCAACGGCCAATTTCAGGGTTGAACCTCCCGCTCCAACATCAATGTATGGATCATCTTTCACTGGTGACCTAAGTTATATACAAGTGTATAACCTGTTTACAGCATTAAGGCAGCTATACCATTGACTTCGTACAACAATTTGTTATCTTGCTTTTGTGCATAATATTGATGGCAGGATCAATCATGTTTGATAATCTGTATTTCTGATCACCTTTCGACCACTTATATACATTTGTTTTATATGTCATGGAGTGTACAAACTGGTACTGTTTAATGTGGCTAATGCTTGTTTGGTGCAGGGATTAGTAAATGATGGATACATGTATATAAAGGTTAGTAATGGGCATATTTTATGTAAATGAAAGGGTAGGGTAACCATTTGTTTTTTCCAGTATAGGTAAAAGTGGGGTCTTTGCAACATATTGATACCTTGTAGCTGCCAACTCTCTTAGCTGAAAGTTCATGTTTACAAAATAAAACATGACAAGTTTTGGAAGTACTAAAAACATTTTATGGTAAACAGATAAAACTTACATTTCTTTGTTGTTTCTGTAGTCTGTGTGATGTGGGTCGTAGTCGTTACTGGAGACATTGTACCTTGAAGAGAGAGTCACATATAGGCCTAATAATGTTTTAATGGGTTTATGCTGGATATATAGACATTGTGGTACTGGTATTGTATTCACAATATATTATTACTCAATTCTGCATTGAGATTAAATTTTCTAATAACTGATATGCCGGTATGTATTTTTTATTTCATATAATTTTGTCATAACTTAGTGGCGATTGTTATTAGCAGTCATTATTCTACAAACGGTAGATTGTGTAAACAATGTTTATGCTACAATATTATTATGCTCACTATAAAATAAAACTTCACAACATACATTTAAAAAAGAAACAGTTTCCTTACCGTACTCTTAAGATGCATGCCTGTGGCTTTCCAGAGGGAAAGTATGGCAACACCCATGTAATATTATTTGCAGCACCAAACCTCCCATTACCTAGATGATTAGACCTAAAAACAAATCCATAACAAAACTGTTAGACAGTTGTTTCGAATAAACATAAATTTAATAGTACTCTGAAATGTCCTGATTGCAACTTAATTGTGCATTGGTAAGTAGTAAATTTTCAATACTTACACTGATTTATATTTTGCACTATTCTACTGGTATGTTTGTTTCCTTCTATTTCATAATTCATTATTATAGCTTGGATAATTGAAGAAAAAAATTTGTTAATTTTTATTTGTTATTTGTATGTAAAAAATTAAATTGTCATAATTTCACAAATTTGTCATTACCTTGACCAGGGTGCACTCTGACAGGTGGGTTCATCGAGGCGAACCAAACATTGCCTGGTGGTGCCATCTGGGGAGTCATAAGGTACAGCCCAAATGTACTGAATGCCATCTCTGCTGGCAGACTCGCATGCTGCCTGGCTGGAATATGCTGCAAAACAAACTCAAGTCAATTGGGTGGAAAGATATTTTCAGGAAAGAAATTGTAGAAAGCTCTCATTCCAAATGAGAAATAATTAGATAAAAGTCAAAACAAAGTAAACTGTTAAATACAAATGACTGAATGCAAGGTCTATAGATATAGATGCACAGCATGTCAGTTTGAAATGTACAAATACAAATATTTTCAAGACATTATCAAAATCTGTCATAGATCCCTCTCCTCAATTAATTCTGAAATGACTACATTAGGCAGGAAAAAATACTAAAACAAATTCTGCCATTTTTAGTCTAATTAGACACTAAGATGATGCAATGACCTGTTTATATTTTTATTTATAGTTTCAAAAAAATTTGCTATAACTTAATCACTCATGCATCTTCAGTTAACTAAGTTGAGATTATCATGCATTAGTGTTTTAATTCTTCCTGTATATGTTATAGTATTCATATATCCATTATAGTGTGGTGACTTTAATATGTAACTATTGACCACGCAAGGTATGACCACATAAGATGACAAGCCATACCAGGTGCTTTCTCAAGGTAATTGAAGAGTTGAACCCATGCACCGCCATGTTTCTTACACTCGGATTTGTTATCCCATGACGAGTAATGTTTCCGCATCTTCCGTGTTGCATCCCAGAATTCCACACACTCGTGGTAAGGTTGCACATTGAAACTGTTCTTCTGGTAATGCCTGCAATGCAAGGCACACACCCGGTGTAATTTTTGGCGCCAGTCTGACAGGACACTATAAATAATATATGTGAAGTAGCTGGTGAAAATTTATTTTAAAAGAATAAAATGGTGCAAATCAGAAATAGGTAACATCATCATCTGCATTGCCAGACCACACAATCAACAATGAAACTATGATGTTTGCCATATAAAACTATCTAGAAACTTATAATTCCTGTATCACCAATGGTGTATGTATACATAAACCACTGGTATTTCAAATCTCTAGGCACTAGTTTCCACAACTGAGAACAACATGGGTTTGACTTCAGTTTTCCAACAAATAAACAAATAAAATGTTTTGCAACTGTATGCTATGAGCACAATTAAACAAAGTTGGACCATCACAAATGCCTCCATTAGGTCAAGAAAATGTTTCTGCTTTCTTGACAGATGAAATTTCAAAATTGGATGTGGAAACATAAAAACAAATATTTTCTGTAACACACCTTACTCAGAATGACAAGAATTTATTGTACTGTAATTGTAATGTACGTGTATAAAACAGAACAAATGTATGTACTCATAATAAGATACATTTAGACGTTATTGACTACATTGAAAGAAACTAATTAAACACACAGTTGTTCCATCAACATTCACCAGGTGGCACCACTGTCTCACATGCAAACCAAATAATTAGTACTCACTCACATTGGGAGTCATTCTCTGCGAGCACGGCAATATCTCTCCATGGTGATGGATGCCAGTAGGGAAAGTAGTCTCGTTCCTCTGGGCACTCGTAACCATATCGATCGCCAGTTGGGTTCTGTCTTGTATTGATGGCACCAGTATAGCCATACACCTTGTTGACTGTCAAGGTCTGGTCTGCTGTGAATAGCCCTGGAAGATTCAAAATGATATACCATTGTAACCATGCATCTTATTTCAGGATGCACAAATACAACAGAATAAACACAATATACTACTAATTTATAAGGAAATTATAACACTTGTGTGTCCTACTTAGGCCCTGAAATGTATTAAGATGGAAACTTAATGCAGATTTATCCAAATGAGATGAAGACAGATAAATGTCTTAGCATCACACCTAGGAAACATTTCCCAGGCAGGCCAAATACTAACGACAATGTAGATTTATCTGGAGGCCATGCCAACACCTGGCCCAAAGATGATTAAGATATGTAGTAATGTAAGATAATTGTAACTATAATCTGTACCTCCATTTCTCCTCCTGATGACACATTTGTCGTACCACTGCCATGATTCATGTAGACCTGTGTTTGACCCAACTGACTGAGTCTGTCTAGCTGTCATCTGGGCCTTCGTCTCCACTCTACCGCGTCGAGGCTTAAAGCCAGCAGTTCTAAATACTTCTCCATTTTTGAATATGTTCTTATCTGTTGTTCCTGTAAAATGAAAATATATATACACACACGCACACGCACACACACACACACATATATAATTACATATACATGCATGCTTGTACATTTATGTAATAGCTGTTATGGTTAAAAATGTCATAGCCAAAGCACACAATGCTTACCGAAAGGAATTAATAGGCAATATGCTATTAAATAGGACAGTAAGAAACAGACTACAAGATGTAGAAGGTCATCTACATGTTATGCCATATTTCGAGAGAGAGCCCCTTTGATTAAGGTAAGACATACCCCCAAGTTATCAAGTGAAATCTTGGTTGTGGGAGAATTGTGCTTCTAATATTCAGAATACAAAACTGGTGGACATAAGACAATGCTCACCTTTGTGTGCTTCAACAGTTTCCTGACACATGTACTGAAAGACAATGTTGCAGTTTTGCTTTGTGTTGTCACTGCCACAACCGTGCTGATTGGTCCATTCCAAAGTCAAATGTGACCTGCCTTGACCTTCATTCAGCACCTTGTACTTTGAGCCACTCTGGAAGTATTTCTGAACAAAAAGGACTTCTTAGTGATGCACACATGAAGATGACATTGTAATTTAAAATAACTATGTTTACATTAAATAAGCGGTATTTAACCCATTAGTCACAAGGGCAATAAACAAATCAATATGTTAACAGATAAGGGTCATGACTAAGAGCTTTAACATCCTGGGGAAGAGCTGGGGTTC
The DNA here is from genome assembly GCA_033239005.1 of Lamellibrachia satsuma. Lineage (NCBI taxonomy): Eukaryota > Metazoa > Annelida > Polychaeta > Sabellida > Siboglinidae > Lamellibrachia > Lamellibrachia satsuma. Next base: position 5,183,463 of record BSQZ01000018.1, read on the forward strand.
CCTAGTACCAATTGCAAGATAAATATAAGATATCTATATATTTGCATGAATTTATTGAACTTCATAGAATTCTTTGTTAACAGAATACTGGAAAAGGATATGTTTTGGAGGTATGCTATGTCTGGTTTATGCAGACGTTACATGTATTTCAAGGCAACATTAAGAGCTAATCCAGTCATCCATGTTTCTTGTTCACAAGATGTTTGTGCATGGATATTATTGCACTATTTTATTAATGCACCTCAGGCTAATGAATAAGTTTCCATCTTCTTATATACTAACCATTCTATACTGAGTTTCTTCGTTGTCACCAGATGCTGCCGCTGTTGTAACGCCAGCATTGTAACCACCTCTCTCGTTGTTCTTGCAAAAGAACATTATATACCTGTTGTAACGCCAGCATTGTAACCACCTCTCTCATTGTAACCACCTCTCTCATTATTCTTGCAAAAGAACATTATATACGTGGCATGATTAAAACCCTCCTATGAATGAACAAATGATATGCAAGACCATTTTTTACAAGTTTTTTGCTTTGATTTGTAGTATTTTGTACAGCATCAAATGATCTGACCTCAATAAGAAATCAAATTGTCTGATGTGATTCTACTAATTTTAAAGATCATATATTTTATTTTGTTTTCATCATAGCTTGGCCATGAGATACTGGTTAGATGATATGTTAATCATAAAATAATAAATATTTTAATAAAAAATTACATCACAACTACATGATAATGCTCAGCTACAACTGTAATTAGTCACAAATGACAAAATTTCAATTTATTCAAAATCTAGTAATTTTCAAATTAGCAGCCTTTAATGTATCACTAATATTATCAGTACTAATATGCATGCATCTTTTACTATTACAATTAAACGTGTTAACATTACCAGTCAACAACTATATAACTTTAAGTGCATTGCTACCAGATACATAAATGTATCACTGTTGAAATGGCAGTACCTGTGAATCAAATAGTCGCCTGGCATTGAACCTTGTTGCAGTATTCTCGTTCAGACGGTTGTTCGACCCTCGAGGGTTGTGCAAATATATATTTGCAGTTGCTATGGCAACCAGAAGCAGCAGTCCAAGAACAGTCTTCATGCTCAGTGAGCTGTCAAAATTAATTTTCTGGTTAATGCTACAAATCTAATTTATATTTCCTTTGACACAACTCATGTTTCACACGTAGTGAACATAGCATGGATATAGCCACGGGAATCGTCATTTTAAACGAAACTCTTCCCCCCACCTCGGGGGGGACTCCAGTCTAGTATACAAACGTCATGTTCATTTGCAATGTATCAGTGTAAACAAATATAAAAATGACTAATGACACATGTATGAAATAAGTTTTTATAAAGCTGAATGGAAACGAACATCAAACGAAACCATTGGGAGAAAAGGTTAATTCAGCATACATATGTAGGCTATGTGTATGTATGTATGTGTGTACGTATGTATATGTATGTGTGTACGTATGCATGTCGGTTGTGTATGTATGTAGGTTCTATGTATGTATATGTATGTGTGTACGTATGCACGTCGGTTGTGTATGTATGTAGGCTCTATGTATGTATGTAATTACTAAATATGTGTGTAATTACTGTGTGCCTGAGTATACGAAGATGTAGGTGTAAGTTTCTAAGTGTAGAACCCCCAGACGTCCGTACATTCCACGCTCGTACGTATTGCAGGTATCCTGCAACATGATTAACCGTCATAATTCTTTCGCAGAGAAAAGGCCGCTCAACCTAAATTCTCCTATTCACCACCTCCCGAGTTGACAGGCCGCGTCAATCAGTCAACAATAACTTGGCCGGAGTTTAGGCCTACTGACCAGCAGGAAGACAGGCCTACCTAGAACGTTCTTGCAACCCGGGCAGATGTCCGAACACCTCCGCCGATGTAGCACTTCTAAGCGTGCCAAGTTGTGACCCAAAAAATTGTAAGACCTTCGATAAAGTCCGAAGAACATATAAACATTACGACTGACTCACGTTCACGCGTCGTCCTCAAACCGTCACATGCCACAGGGTCATGTCAACACGACCCGGTCAAGGTCCAGTGATTCCGCCTCATTAATTTATACCGTGGTCTACAACTAATTTAGCGTGCCCGGTCTTATTACCAGTTTTGACAATTATATTTACCGGGTGTGCATCTGTGTATTTCCAGTGTTGTACCACATTAAACTACGTAGCCTACACTGGAAATATAGGAACAAATTCTAAAACGCTTGTTTTGCTCCAACCTCCCTCTTCTACCAAAACTTGGCAGATTTCACGAGTGCGTACACCAGGAATATACGAAACGGCACGGCGCATTAAAACCAATATTTTAACATATTATCACAACGCGCATACAGCAACATTGCGATACCATTAACTGTGCATAAATTACTAACATTGCAGTTGGTAAGAAAGAAGATATTGTATTATTAGTTTCCCAACTACTTCAGTCTGCTCTTCAGTCTGATGAAAATGACACAGGTATAGTTAATTTAGTCTTACCCACGTCAGACAGTTTTATTGCGCGCCGGTCATTGCGGCTGTGCCAAAATGCACTATAGTACTTTTTTAATGTTTTGATATGATAACATCACCAGGGAAAACGTTTTACGGTCATCAACACGTTGTGTTTTTTGCTACCATCATCGACACTCATCGTCTAGTCGACTATGCTTATACTCTTTTATCACCTTAATAAAAAGAACATGGATGTAAATTGTTTGTGAACATAGTAGGCACAGGCCCTCCTATATTGTTTGTGAACATAGTAGGCACAGGCCCTCCTATATTGTTTGTGAACATGTAGGCACAGGCCCTCCTATATTGTTTGTGAACATAGTAGGCACAGGCCCTCCTATATTGTTTGTGAACACAGTAGTCACAGGCCCTCCTATATTGTTTGTGAACACAGTAGTCACAGGCCCTCCTATATTGTTTGTGAACATAGTAGGCACAGGCCCTCCTAAATTGTTCCGGCAGTGGATCATTTAGTAGAAAGTGGAGGAGCTATGTGAAGATCCTTGCCGACGGAGCGAGGGTGTTCTTGGTTCGTGAACGTCTATTACTTATCTAACGACGTATCCTGAGTATATGTGACAAAGCTAGGATATGGCACAACGTTGTACGTTCGAACCAGGTGACCAGGAACGCCATTTGCATGACTGAGCATTTCACAGAGAAGCAGACTGCGTTGGAACGACCAGGTCGTAAGATAAAAAGGGAAGCCCATATGGACGATATTTTTGCATACAAGCTGTAACGAATGTTTCAGTTTTATTAGTGAAGAAATAGCTTAATTAAGCTGGATCAGTATACACACGCACGCACGCACGCACGCACGCACGCACGCACGCACGCACGCACGCACGCACGCACGCACGCACGCACGCACGCACGCACGCACGCACGCACGCACGCACGCACGCACGCACGCACGCACACACACACACACACACACACACACACACACACACACACACACACACACATTACGAGTACATTGGTGATAGATGAGTACGAGTACATTTACATGACTATGAGTACATATTGCATGTTATAGTAAATTATTAATATAATATTTTTAAAATAAACTTGTTAATTAATTTATATAATTCAGGAACAATTGATTATGCAAAGGCAGTTGATCAGACATGTGGCATGATTTATATCATTAGACATGGATATCTAATGATATAATTGTAGCAAAACGTCGTCGTCGATATCTTGAAAGAATTTGGCGACGAACTCGTTCTCCAATTGATCGATCCCGTTATACTAAACAACTACATATATGTAATCACATGATGTCAAAAGCAAAGTCTGATTACTATACACATTTTATCACAACAAATTCTGAAAACCCTCGGCAGATGTGGAAATCTGTTAACAAAATTCTACATCGGCAGAAATTAAAAGCACTGCCTGAACGTTCTTCATTGGATACATTGTGTTGTTCTTTTTCAAAATACTTTACAGATAAGATTGCTCGTATTCGATCAAATTTTGTCATTAATAATAATGACTATGATTTCCCTGAATCGCCACTTTCTGAAAAAACACTACAGAGTTTCACACCTGCAACTACTAATGAAGTTCTCATCATTATTAAAAAATATCCTAACAAATCGTGTGATCTTGACCCATTTCCAACACTTCTACTAAAAAGCTGTATCGATCAACTCATCTTTCCCATTACTACTATCATAAACCTTTCAATGCAGAGTGGAGTTGTTCCACAGGATTTCAAACAAGCTCTTGTAAATCCTCTTATTAAAAAACAAACTTTGTGCAACGATGACCTAAGGAATTATCGCCCTATCTCTAATCTCAGTTTTCTGTCAAAAATATTGGAAAAAGTAGTTGCTAATCGCCTTCATGAACATATTTACAACCATCACTTATCAAATGATGTACAGTCTGCATATAAACCATTCCATTCTACTGAAACAGCTCTTCTCAAGATACACAATGATATAGTTGATAACATGGACAATGGCAAAGTCACAGCACTCACTTTACTTGATCTCTCAGCTGCTTTCGATACAATTGATCATTCAATCCTTTTACAACGCCTCCATAGATATTTTGGAATTTCTGGCCCAGCTCTTCGGTGGTTCAAATCATTTTTATCAGACAGATATCAAAGTATTAACATATCTGGCACATTATCTAGCCCACAACATCTACCATTTGGAGTGCCACAAGGATCCGTCCTTGGCCCTGTTCTGTTCAGCTTATATACTACATCGCTCAGCCAAGTTATTGCTAATCGTAATCTCAGTCATCACCTTTATGCTGATGACACACAGGTTTACATATCACTTTCACAATCAAATGTACAAGAATCTCTTTCGACTTTTAGTGATTGCCTTACTGATATCTTGTCGTGGATGGAATCAAGTAAGCTAAAGCTTAATCCAGATAAAACAGACCTTATTATTATTGGCACTAAACAACAACGAAATAAAGTCATCAACCATTTTCCTGTTAAACTGCTTGGCAGTGATACATTCCCATCAGATACTGTTCGTAATCTAGGTGTCATCTTTGACAGTGATTTCAACTTTCGCCAGCATATCTCTCAAGTATGTAAATCCTGTTTCTATCATATTCGTGATCTTCGTCGAATTCGGCGTCACATATCTATATCTACTGCTAAAACAATATCAACGGCACTAATTAGCAGCCGTCTTGACTATTGCAATTCACTACTAAACAACATTGCTAAAAGAGACTTGGCTAAACTCCAACGAGTACAAAATTGTCTGGCACGTGTGGTTCTCAGGGCGCCTCGGTTTTCACCGTCACTACCACTACTTAAACAGTTACACTGGCTTCCAGTTTCTTATCGAATTAATTTTAAGCTGTCCACTCTTGCATATCGTGCTCTATCTACACAACAACCATTCTACTTGGCTAGTCTCCTGCATCTTTCAAATATCCCTAGGCAGCTAAGATCATCAGTTTCACAACAACTTATTGTACCTAAAACAAAACTTAACTTGGGTAAACGTGCTTTCTCTGTCGCTGCGCCTAGGGTCTGGAATGAACTCCCTATCGCTATGAAAACATCCGAAACTATTGCTATTTTTGCATTCCCACCATAAATGTTCGGTTGTCCCTCGTTTCTGATACTGACTTTTGCGCGTCCTTGTTTACGATTACGCCTACTGATTCTGTTTTGTTGCGCCTCTGAGCTCAGGTTCCTGAGGATATAGGCGCCATAGAAGTCAATTATTATTATTATATATATATATATATATATATATATATATATATATATATATATATATATATATATATATATATATATATATATATATATATATATATATATATATATATATATATATATATATATATATTTAGGGGCAGTCTGATTAACCCACCTTTGAGTCACCGACATACTCGGCACATGTACACTCACTTAGACCAATCATTACTTATCTCAGAAAAACCAAGCCAATAAACAAGTATTCATGTAATGATCTCAAAAGAGTGGGTAATTGCTAAATCTGCTTAGTGTTAAGCAAGTTATAAAATAAAGCAATTAGCAAGAGGTCTGAGGCACTAAATCACCTCTCTTATATCTGCTCTCTCAGACACTAGATGTAGTTTTACTAGATTTAACAAGATTTGCCATCCAAGCCAAAGGCCCAGATGGCAAGTGGACAAGGAAGCCATTGGCTTATCGAGAGTCCAACAATGTTCACCTACTTATAACCCGCCCTCCTGATATATGTGTCAACCTTGTTTTTAAACATATTCACGCTGCTAGCAGTTACACAATCTGTAGACAGTTTGTTCCATTCATTTACTGTCCTCTGTGAGAACGAGTGCTTCCTGATGTCCAATCTACATTGATCCTTTACTAATTTTACCTCATGTCCTCTAGTTCTGCTATCCTTCTTGAGTGAGAAAAACATATTTCTATCAATATTTTCATACCCATTCAATATCTTAAAAACTTCAATCTGATCTCCTCTTAACCTCCTTGTCTCTAGAGTTGTTAAACCACATTCTTTCAGGCGTTCTTCATAACTAAGGTCTCTAAGTTCTGGAATCATTTTAGTTGCTCTCCTTTGTATGCGTTCAAGCGTATCTATATCCTTCTTACGATATGGTCTCCATGCTTGTATACAGTATTCTAAATGAGGTCTAACTATTGCTTTATAAAGAGGTATAATTAACTTTTTTCCCTTGTATGTTATGTTTCTTCTAATCAATCCAAGAATTTGATTACCCTTTGAAGCTGCAATACCACACTGCTCTGAAACTTTCATATCAGCGCTTATTGTAACTAGCACCAGATTGTTAACAATTAACATAATTACCTACGTAATCAATGTAGTGAGTTTACTAGTGAGAAGGTTTGTCCAATCTGGAACAAAGGGGCTGTGTGCTAATTTGAATAAAGACTAGTTGTGCTTTGTGACTTAGGTCACCATAGAAATAGCGTCAGCTAGTTCTCCACACTGTCCCTTGTAGGAGCAACAAAGGCATTTCAAGGCTAACTGATGAATGGCCACTTCATTGAGGACTTATTGGCTTAATTAAACAAACACAAGGATTATAGCCCGAACTGGTTACTATCATAACTGTTTGCTTAAGGCTAACTATGGGTTTCTGAACAGGAAACGATGCTGCCTTTAGTGAAGCCTTTAGTTAATTTTTTATATGAATCAGAAATAATGTATTCGAAAATTTCAGATACTTTATGGAAGTAGTTAAAAAAAATTTATATTCTGTTAACTAAAAAATACAAATACTACTACTGTATTTAAAATAAAATCATAAATAATTATCACAGCATCATATTAAAAAAAGTACACAGATGTATTCATAAAATCTGAGTACACTGAACATGAGTACGGATACATGACCCTTAATTTCCATGAATACGAGCACTTCAAAAATGTACTCGAGTGCCGAGTACATCGGCGCGAGGTCTGATATGTGGTGTATATATGTATATATATATATATATATATATATATATATATATATATATATATATATATATATATATATATATATATATATATATATATATACATATATATATATACATATATATATATATGTATGTATATATATATATACATATACACACACACACGTCACGTGCGAGCGTGTGGTGTATATATATACACCACACCACACCACACCACACCGCACGCACACACGCACGCACACACGCAGACATATTACAGTTCTAAATATGTGAAGAAAATAATCAAACTTTGGCAATTATTAAAAGCAATATCAAAGTTGAAGATTAGTGAGTCACCTAAAATCAAGTTTGTTATACTTGAAATACGTGTCTGTCAGGTGGTGATGCGTTTCTTACGCTAGTAAAACAAGCATTAGCAATGAGACAGTAGCAATAACAATACGACGCAAGACCCATCCCCGTTTCTTTATCGGACATTATTTTATGCACATTGTTACATATATAACATGACTGAAACTGTAGAGACATTTCAACATGTCACTTCGGACACAGAGGTATGTAAATGCTAAATAGAAGACATGTAAACACTGAATACAGCACATGAAAATACTTAAAAATTAAATCAATACATTATAACAATAACAAACACGTCTGACATACTGATAAAACAACATATAATATATGCAAACTCTGACTAGTGTATGTATAAATACTGACTAAACGGTAGGCCCGAATAAACGTGTCTACGACATATAATAGATTTATCTTGATACCACAAATTCATTGCTATTGTTAACCTATTTAGCAAAAAGTTAGAATTCGTGTTCTCTCGAATCATTCACAACAATAATTATCTTTGTGCTCAGAACATTATTGATCAACACAAACAAATGTTTCAAAACGACCCAAAGTACAATTAACGCAGACATAAATAATGTGTCTATCTTAGGCTCACTGCACACGATCGTCTGCCTCCCATATCCAACTGAAATGTTTTCGGTTAAAGTTACAGGGCATGAACATAACCTGTTTTACCGTATCCTAGTTACAACATTTGCCGTGACTACCTGTTTCTGCGTGTAGTACAGTATTAAACGAGTACTGCACAATATAAAACGACTAGGCGCACGTAATCCCCGGGCTCTGTGGAACTGTGAAGAACCGTGGCTCACGATATGCAGATAACACAATGAGTAGGGACGAAATGAACAATAGAACAGCTCTTCAATCAACAACGGGACTAGTTAGGGTGATACCACCGGAAGCCAGCAGAAAGAGAAAAGGAGTGGCGTATTTCTTCTGCCGTCTAAGGGCCGGGACATGCGCTAGCCACAGTAGCAGCATGAAAGATAAAGACGATGTAGTTCATCTGCAAATATGACATGACAGAGAGCCTCGGCCTAGTAGGAGATGAGCCAGCATTGCACCACCGTGAGCAGTAGCAGAAGGAGATGAGAGGCCCGGTTGAAGCAGGCCGTCGTGTAGGTGCAGGGGACGTTGATGTCGCGCAGCTGTGGACACTTGCCCTCCTCGGCCAGGTTCGACGTGCTGGCGCTCGTGTGTGCACACGTGCCGTTGATGATGCGGTAGGCGCCCGAATTGACAATGCTACAAGAGGACGTGCCGCACGGTCAGTACGTGAAACAGGTAGAACGGGTGTCATGAAACAGCAAGATGCATAGTTGCCTAACAAGCAATGACTTGTTGAAGAAGCTCTCTCATCTAGCTTTTCGGGTTAATAGATCGTACTTGTCTAAAATACATATATGTTGACACAATTCTAACTGGATGCCACAACCTTCTATTATAATCAGAAACACTAACTATGTTATGATCTTCTTCAAAACCACTTTCGACGAGAGCTGGATGAGAAACTATTAAACAAGGTAGCATTCAGAAAGGACATATTATTGCTTGGTATAGAGAACGTATAGAGAACATCTTTTTTAGACAAAGATGAGTTCCACTTATTGGTCTCTGTGTCACGTAGAAAGTAAACCAATGGACATATTATTTTAATTGTTGTGTACACATTTTAGAACGAATACAGATATTTGTATTATTAGCACAGCGATAAAGTAAAGTCATCAACTTAAACACGTTTTCGAAGTTCGTATTTTCTGATTGTGAGTTCATAGGATGCATGTACACAAACAAAAACCCTTGACTACACACACTGTTGGTCGCTCGTTCACTTCCATTCTTCCTTCGTGTCCCACCCACCCGTGCTTCTGTGACATTTCTACAAGTATCATCAGCATTACTGCCACCATCGTGGAAGCCATTATCCACGTCGTCATCGCCGCAATTATAACTGTCAACGTTGCCATTATGATAATCATCATCAACGTCGTCGTCACTGTAAAAATCGTCGTCGTCATTATCATCGCTTCTACTATTATCACCAACATCTCCGTCATCACTACGAACACAAACTTGCCTCTGTGCAATCTTGCAGTTGAAGTTGTAGAAGAACGAGTTCTTGTATTGCTTCCAGTTCTCGATGACCATTAGGAAGAGGTTGGTGCGCGGCAGAGCCGTCACGTAGTAGAAGCCGGACATGCACGGACCGGACACGTTACCCGTGATCATGCCGCTCGGACCTGAAACACCGACAGCGGCATGTGACGACGACGACGACGACGACGACGACGACGACGACGACGACGACGACGACGACGACGAAGGAGGGCCAACATTACAGGTTCCGAGAGAGCATATGATTGACAGCGCGTGTCACACATAGCGTTGGGTTCGATTAGATCGCGATTACGATTATACTGCCAGAGAACATTTTTAAGACTTTCGGATTTTGTGGATTTGAATTCGTGTGTTTACTTGATTCAACCGACAACCGTAATGCATAGCATAACATAACAGTTACCATTCAAATAGTTTTAATAGCAAAGCAATTATTCAATATAAATGTATATAAACTAACTGAAATATGCAGTATGGACACGTATAAAATGGTCAGGCAGACAGACAGACATATTTATTTGACCATAACTGCACAAAATGGAATAATTAACATAAATGGAAAGGTCAAGGAGACTCAAAAACATGCTAATGTTGATATGAAACAACGTCACGGCTAGAATAACCCTTTACTACCAGCATTCGGCCAACGAAGGGACAAACAATTGCCACTGTGTAATGAATTACTATGCCTTCTCGGATATAAGAATGTCACTGAGTAGTTCATACCAAGAGCAGTTTCGTTGACGACGTAGCCAACCACGTCAGTGATGCAGCCAAACTCGTTGTTGAACTTTGGAATCGGCCCCTTGTTCTTGTAGTAGTTGTCTAGTTCCTCGGGGTTCGCAGGGATGCCCTCGAGTGTCACCTGCCATCAACAACGACACCGTTTAAATGTCGATGTTTGCCGATATCCATATAAAAGATACGTTCTTATATAGCGCGGTATCCAGTCCGTAGGACCGCTCAAAGCGCTTCACACTTCACCCCCTGGCATACCTGTTCATTCCAACGCCATCTCGACTTCTCTTGGAAGCATTCAGCCACGCTGCAATTACTGCGCGAATTCGTTCAGATATCCACCTCTGTCTGTAGCCAGGTACTCATTTATACAGCTGAGTGAACTGTGGCAACGTGGGATGAACGAAATTGCCAAAGCTTCGAAGCGGTCGATTGAGAGCCCGATGTTCTAACCGCTACGCTACCGCGCCCCAACAAATAGTCGATTGAGAGCCCGATGTTCTAACCGCTACGCTACCGCGCCCCAACAAATAGTCGATTGAGAGCCCGATGTTGTAACCGCTACGCTACCGCGCTCCAACAAATAGTCGATTGAGAGCCCGATGTTCTAACCGCTACGCTACCGCGCCCCAACAAATAGTCGATTGAGAGCCCGATGTTGTAACCGCTACGCTACCGCGCCCCAACAAATAGTCGATTGAGAGCCCGATGTTGTAACCGCTACGCTACCGCGCCCTAACAAATAGTCGATTGAGAGCCCGATGTTGTAACCGCTACGCTACCGCGCCCCAACAAATAGTCGATTGAGAGCCCGATGTTGTAACCGCTACGCTACCGCGCCCCAACAAATAGTCGATTGAGAGCCCGGTGTTCTAACCGCTACGCTACCGCGCCCTAACAAATAGTAAAGGTCAAGTATATAAAAGTAACATAACATTTTCTACAGTACAGTTTCTACCAACGTTGATTATGTAAATACGCATAGACCATCTGCTAATCTGGCTGCGGGAATAAACTAATTTCGCCCATCCCCCTCAAAGAAGGCAAACACATCAACTTCAAGGTATTATTTTTCACAAATATGGATGGAAACATGATCTAATTACTTTGGAATCGTGTTTTCGCCATCGTGGGCGCCATGTTGCCGCCTACTACTGTGACAAGTGACAAAACTCACTTTCGCCACGTTTTCAAGATACATGGGACACCTACGGCCGCACAGTCACATTTCAAAGTTAAGAGCTTTGAAAATTGCACCAAAGACACTTCTGGCATTTATTCAACAGTATCACGTGCATTTACGCCAACAACTTCATTTTTTTACAAAGACTGATTATTTCAACAAATTCCAGTTCGATGCATAACTCTATGAAACTGTTTCCCCCAAGTCGATCTAGATGTTTGTACAACGTTTCGCGTTCGGCTCATTACTACGTAGGGTGACGCGACAGTTCGTCAGAGATCACGTATTGCGATGACGTAGCGCACGGTGCTACGTGATTCTCAAGTAAACGGCACCATACCGGACCATACGAACGTCCACTCCGAACTAAATAACACTCCCCGGTTTGGACAAATACAACAGGTACGCACCTGCCACCATCATATTTAGTTGTTGAAGTTTGGTCAGCAAATTGATGCACCAATAACGACATATCCCGTATATTTGTCATCGTTTCGCAGTCGCCACACATTTTATATCATCGCATTAATTTAGTTAGCCTTCTAATATGTATGTAAGCACGCACGCACGCACGCACGCACGCACGCACGCACGCACGCACGCACGCACGCACATATAAAACGAACTGCTGGTGAACAAATGTTAACGCCAGAATGTATGACAACTTTTACCAGAATATAACAGTCCAGCCATTTGTGTACTCGATCCCTAGAATATAATACTAATTAGTTAATATATGGACGTCATGCACAACACGACCGATGTCCAATTGTGTTTAAACATGCCGCATGTGTCCTTATTAAGTACGACAAACATTGGTTTAGCCAATACATGCAATGATTATGCAGATTAACTGGAATAATAATTTCTGTACACAACTAATGATTGACAGTTGCGTATATATTGTGCGTATTGGGGGGGGGGTTGGGGTTGGGCCAAGCCCCCATTGATTATTTTTTTTATTTCAGTCAAAGGGTTCGGATCTAACCTGTTGTGCCACTACATGGTAGCATGGTAAACTCAATTATAACGGGTTACTAGGCTTACCCTTTGTGATATCCTAGATATGCCACTGATGATATATGTGACTTAGTGAGAGTGACAATTCTGCGAGTTGAAAGTTTGCACGATTGAGACAGAGTGAATTGTGCGAACCCTCTCTCGCCTGCGTGTCGGAACAATTGTCAGTGAACCAGGCGCGGGGTGGGGTTTGCTAAGAACGTGTCGTTTCCGGGTTGCTCCTAAGCTCTCTGGGTTCGTCCGACGCTCAGAAGGAGCATGCGACGTCGGGATCTCGTCAATCCCTACTCGCCGTGGTAACACACCACAAGTTAAATTAATGTTCACAGTTAAATTAAGTTAATGCAACACAACGTTATGCTTACCCCTTCCACTACGTAATTCCGATGATTGCGATATCTTGCCTCAAATTAATCAATCCTTCACTAAATTACATCACAGAATACTTGCATAATGAAACCTAATGGTGATTTCTTCGATGTACTTTTGCAGAAATGGAAACCTTGAAAGAAATGGAAGAAATACCTGAAAACATAAAAAATTTCAGAGAAACAATATCTGAAGAAATCGAGATAAATACCAAAGCAGACAGCCATGAGTTCAAGCCAATTTCAAGGAATTCCATATTCATACCATCGAGATCTAGCATGCCGAGGAGGGTGTCGTATACCCCCAAAAGAAGATCCACGGTTAACAAGAGTGTGAGTTAAGTTATTTCATTGAAATATGGTTTTGTTTAGAGCGCAGAAATAGTAGTAGTTTATCAGGAGTAAATGTTATATTTATTATTGACATTGCATGCTGTAAGCTCTGTAGTCAGCAAAAACTGGTATCAAGAAAATTAACTTAATACTGTCCTACAAGATGTGACAAGTATTGTAAATTTCTACATCACTGCATAAGAAATAATGTGTAGTGTGTGTGTGTGTGTGTGTGTGTGTGTGTGTGTGTGTGTGTGTGTGTGTGTGTGTGCGTGCGTGCGTGCGTGCGTGCGTGCGTGCGTGCGTGCGTGCGAGCGTGCGTGCGTGTGTTGGTATTTGTGTTATGTATATTTATTGGATGCGTGGTGGGTGCCTATGTACAAGTGTGTGCGATGTGTACGTTGTGTGTTTATATGTGTCTGTTGCAAGTGTGAGTTGCCAGTGTCTAACTGTCTTAACCTGGTTTCAGGCTGACTCTCTGATCACAATTAACAGAGTATTAAAAGTGAGTATTCAAGTGAGGCAAAGCAATGCGATGGGGCTGAACACTCTGTGACAAGGCAATGTGTCAACTGAGTACTCTGTGACAAGGCAATGTGTTAACTGAGTACTCTGTGACAAAGCAGTGTGTGGACTAAATACTGTGTAGTAAGGCTGTGTGTTGACTGAGTACTCTATAACCAGGCTGTTTACTGGCAGAATGCTCTGCAACAAGGCAATGTGTTGACTGAATACTATGTAGTAAGGCAGCGTGTTGACTGAGTACATTGCAGCAAGGTGGAGTGTTAGATGAGTACATAAATCTGTACAAGGTACACGACATACTTACTGAGCACACTGCACACAATCACTTCTTCACTGTGTTTAACTCCTGATGCACAATGACAAGCACCTAAAATCTGTACCTGTAGTTTCCACAGATTGTTACTGAGCTATTTTATATCAATTGTGCTTTGTCTTCAGAATCCAAATCTCACAGAAAGTAACTTAATGTTGCATCTGTTTCTCTTTGAACAGCCAATTCCTGAGAGACGATCCAGTTCAAGTCGTAGCGTTCATGTAAGCTACAGGCAAAGCATTTCAATAATCAATAATCTAGATATAAAACATCTGTAATGTGGATGGCAGAGGACTGGGTGGACATGTGTCCGTTATAGAGCAGAGCAGTGTGGTATTGCAGCTTCAAAGGGTAATCAAATTCTTGGATTGATTAGAAGAAACATAACATACAAGGGAAAAAAGTTAATTATACCTCTTTATAAAGCAATAGTTAGACCTCATTTAGAATACTGTATACAAGCATGGAGACCATATCGTAAGAAGGATGTAGATACGCTTGAACGCATACAAAGGAGAGCAACTAAAATGATTCCAAAACTTAGAGACCTTAGTTATGAAGAACGCCTGAAAGAATGTGGTTTAACAACTCTAGAGACAAGGAGGTTAAGAGGAGATCAGATTGAAGTTTTTAAGATATTGAATGGGTATGAAAATATTGATAGAAATATGTTTTTCTCACTCAAGAGGGATAGCAGAACTAGAGGACATGAGGTAAAATTAGTAAAGGATCAATGTAGATTGGACATCAGGAAGCACTCGTTCTCACAGAGGACAATAAATGAATGGAACAAATTGTCTACAGATTGTGTAACTGCTAGCAACGTGAATATGTTTAAAAACAAAGTTGACACATATCTCAAGAGGGCGGGTTATAAGTAGGTGAACATTGTTGGACTCTCGATAAGCCAATGGCTTCCTTGTCCGCTTGCCATCTGGGCCTTTGGCTTGGATGGCAAATCTTATAGAAAATAAGAAACTAGCTGGTTAATTTTTCACGTTTCCATCATTTCATAGATGTGATGCATGCACACATATATGCACACATATATTAGTTTTCTGGCCTTTCTTTATTTTGATAAATAATATATTTATTTGTTGTTTTAAATACGTCATAAGCTTATAAATAACTACTTTTGCTATTATTAAGTATTCCATGCCTATATCTAAGTGTTATATTCTCCCTCTTAGTAATTTTTAATATGATGCATTTTCTTTATTGACTAGCTTCAATGTTATTATGAATTTTATTCATATTTATGTTTTAATATATAGAGTATTGCATACTGGTATTTTACACAGTAATCATAATATTCTTGGATATGTATTAATAGTCTTGTTCAATAACTTTAAAGGTACAAATGCTGATCAAAAGATGATCATTGTTATCATAGTGTACATATAGTACAAAGTGCATATACCTATTCTAACATCTTTGATCACCCAAATGTGTCTGACCATCCAAATGTTTTTAACCACCCAAATGTGTTTGACCACCGAAACGTGTTTGACCACCCAGTGACATGTAACGTCTCTGTTAGACTGTTGACTATCACATGGAGCGGAAGATGAGTGAACTGGAGAAGTCTTTGGGCAGGAAAGACAGGCAGACATTCGAGAAGAAATTTAAGGTAACTGTTATCATAGACATGAAGTGCTTGCTTGTATGATGTTATAAACATTTAACATGTTCTAACAAGATTGCCATCC
The DNA here is from genome assembly GCA_033239005.1 of Lamellibrachia satsuma. NCBI lineage: Eukaryota > Metazoa > Annelida > Polychaeta > Sabellida > Siboglinidae > Lamellibrachia > Lamellibrachia satsuma. Next base: position 5,199,601 of record BSQZ01000018.1, read on the forward strand.
AAAGTAACGCATTCCAGAGGGCAAGTGGACAAGAGAGCTATTTGTATATATATACAGTATGTGCTCCAGCTTTATCAGAAAATTGTCAATTTTGCTTTTAAACATAAAATTATTCATCAGTAGATAATATTGATTGTATATGCACTGTACATATCGTGATGGTGGTAATAAAATAAAATAAAATACTTGTGTTGCGTATGTGCTATGTTGTGCATGGACAAAATGGCTACATTTTCTCTCAGTGATACTGAGATAATCTATACCAAGAAAATTCTACTTGCAGTCACATATGGGCAAGACTAGAAAGAACGAGACGCTTTCGATAAACTGTTGTCGCCAGCTGTATTTGTGGTTGTAAATGTAATATGTGAAATAAATATATGTATACATGTTTGTGTGTGCATGTGTGCGTGCGTGCATGCATGCATGCGTGCGTGCGTGCGTGCATGCGTGCAAGCATGTAAACTCCATTAGATAGAAGACATCATGAGGATTAAATAATATATGGCTTTCCATAGGTAACTGTAACAATTCCAGAATGATCACATATACAGTTCCAAATTGTGCTTTTTTGCATGTTGCCGACAACCCCATGAATACATGCACATTCATACAAGTACATTTCATGGTATTGTATTACCAAGTGTGTGTTTTCTTTATGTGATATATGTGTTAGGTTATTTTATGGTATCAAGAAATCATATGTAATGTGGCACTATTAGTTTGTGTTCTGGAGTTGCATGTCACCGAAATCATACAATTTACGTTACGCTACTTCGTTTGACTGCTCTCTGACTGTAAATGGTAGTTGGAAATGTTACTTAATGTATAAAAAAATCATGTCGAAATAACAATCACAATTATTGAGAGCTGTTGTTAAAACATGCCAGTTTTATGACTACTTTATTTATATTAGTTATTATATCTGATAGGTCAGATCATGAGTATATTAAAGATACCCAGAATAATAAGTTTTACTCTACTACATCACATGACTGTTTAGTGCCAATTAACAAATTATTTCAGCAAAGCTACAACTATAAAGTTATGATATTTATTTGCTGCGTGACTGTCAGTTTTTACTGGTCTATATGGTTGTGCAGGAGAGTGACATCGAGAGAAAACTGAGGGAAGAATTAAAAATTATCCAGGCAGCTGAGAATCGACTGTCCCAAGTTAATGTAGGTATTAACAGGCCCACTTTCATGTGTACAATCTGTTTAGTACTGCTACAATACAAAAACTAATTTAGCATGACCAGTTAATATGCACCAGTCACTGGCTAAAATAATATTGCACAAGTTCTGAAATTTTGGAATCCTAGTTGCAAAAGCCTTTGGAGCCAGTCACAATGCCACCTGAAGCCACATGGTCTAGATACTGACCAGTGTATGGTTGTAGGTTGGGATGGAAGGATTACTAATATGTGTAGGGTTGCATATGTATGACTGAGTCACACTGATCCCTGTAAACAAAGTTGACTTGTGTTTCTAGTACAAGATGGAGGAGAAGATTGCCAATCTGCAGATGCAGGTTGTGCTGGGAGAACAAGAAATACAACAGAGGAAGTTGAAGGTAAAACGACTTGCTGTTTCTTTTCCGGCACCCCTTTACATTTTTTTCCATTTTAAGCATGATGTCAATGTCCCTTCTGGGGTTACTGTTTTGTTAGTTGAAGTGTATCCTTGAACCTAAGGCAAAACAAGATTGTCAGTAATGTTGCTATTGCAGCATTTCTCCAAAACAACACACTACACTGGATATTGTCAACAAGTTAATACAATGTCATCTTGTTACCATTCTTGGTCTATATACATTGCACAAAATTACATTATGTCCAGTTATTGGGTTGCAATGTTGAAGCTTCTAATGCTAAGTGAAGTAATTATAAAGAACTGATTGCAGCAAGGGGAGGGGTTTTACTGTACAGGACATCAACAGTTAGGTTTCCTTAATTACACTGCATATATGTGCACTCCTGTGTGACTGTGTGCATTCATGCATGCAGGAGTCAGATATGGAAGCAATCATATGGGAGGAAACAAGACGAGCAAGTGCAGCACAGAAGAAACTAAATTCATTGAATGTAAGCAACAATATCATGAGTTTGTAGATAAATATATGTGTTGCGTATATGTGTAAATCTGACTGTGTTGTGTGTGTGAGTGCGTGCGTGCATGTATGCATGCATGCGTGCTTGCATGAGTGCGTGCGTACGTGTGTGCGTACGTGTGTGTGTCTGTGTGTTTCAATGTAATTTGTTGTAAAATATATTGGGCTACACTGGTTGGTATATACTCAGCACAGTTGATATGTAATCAACACAGAACATCTTCCGTAAGACTTCTCCAATCCTTCACAGCACATTAAACTCACCACTGGTGCATGCGAAACACATGAAAGCAAAATACCCCAAATGTGACACTCTCAATTTCAATCCAACATGGCGAGTAATTTTGAATTGTTGGCAACATGTAAGCAATTAGCAGTGTCCATTGCCAACACTTTAAAAAGCTCTAATGATGTAGAACAAAAAACAATATTAACTCTACTAACTTTCTCAATATACAATTGCTCTAACAATGTACATAAAGTAATATCATAACACATATCTCGGGACTTTTATTGGGGGTAATGGCAGGTGTGTCACATAAGTAGTTTGTGGCCTGCTGAAGCCGTGTTGTGCGGTGTCGTAGCTGCTGGGTGACTACAGGAAGCTGCAGACAGAGATGGACGGTCTGCTGCAGTCACTACACGACATGGAGAGAGAACTGAAGTTGAGGAAGGAAAAGGTTGGGAAGTTACCATACAAAAATAATGGACAACGTCCACAATACAGTGAGCTTAGGAGGGGTGATATATACTGTTTTAAAGCTAGGACACTGTATATTTTTCTTGGAATTTCATGGTATTGCATCACTTTAAAATCTTTTGAAACTAGCTATACCTTCTACAAAAATGTCAAGAAATATTAAAAAAAAATTACATTTCCATCTAAATCCTCAGCGGCTCCTCACTCTGATGTAACAACTGTTGTGCATTCCTGATATCATGTTTAACGACTGTGGGTGGCCGAGTCTCTGAGCTCGGGTCCCTGGGGATTTAGGCACTACAGAAGTTATATTATTATTATTACCATGTTTTGTTGATTGACCAGGAAATAACGACTGAGAGTGATAACAGGGATGCTCTACGACGTGCAGAGGCAACAGAGAAGAAACTGCTGGTGCAAATTGTAAGTGATTCCTATACTGGAATACACAACCTCAGTGTGTCAACAAATGTAATCTTACTAAGTTTGTCAGCGTATAACGTGATAAATACTGTAAAGATTTATCGATGTGCCAATAAATTCAGTGGCGCGTGTGTACATGTGAGTGTGCATGTGTGCATTCATGCGTGCGTGCATGCTTGTGTGTATGACCTAATGCATGTATGCATGTATATATAATTTTGTCATGCCAACTAGTTTGCCCTGATAGGAAAAACTGCCATAACAGTAATCACTTTCACAGGCATTAAGTCTGTCTAGCATAGATCTACACAATAGAACAATGATCGATACTAATCATATTCATGGCGTCTCCCTGTCATAAACAATAATCTTTAAAAGGATTTAACAAGATTACCATCCAAGGCAAAGACCCAGATGGCAAGTGGACAAGGAAGCCATTGGCTTATATTGAGAGTCCACATTTTTAATCTGTGTAATCTGCTCTCCTCAGATATATGTAAACCTTGTTATTAAACATATTCACACTGCTAGCAGTAACACAATCTGTAGATAATTTGTTCCATTAATTTATTGTCCTCCGTGAGAATGAGTACTTCCTGATATCCAACCTACACTGATCCTATACTAATGTTACCTCATGTCCTCTAGTGCTATTATCTTTCTTAAAAGTGAGAAAACAATATTCCTATCAATATTTTCATACCCATTCAATATCTGAAAAACTTCAATTTGATCTCCTCTTAACCGCTATGTCTCGAGGGTTGTCACACCACATTCTTTCAGTTGTTCTTCATAACAAAGGTCTCACAGTTCTGGAATAATTTTAGTTGGTCTCCTCTGTATTCTTTTAAGCATATCTACACCCTATATGATATGGTTTCCAAGCTTGTATACAGTACTCTAAATGAGGCCTAACTATTGCTTTATACCACAAATATCAGTACATTGCTTGTTATATTATCATCCAAGTCAATGACATATATATTAAGAACAATAAAGGTCCTAATACTGATCCTTGTGGTACCCCATTCAAAACTGATTTCCAGTTTGAAACCTCCCCATTGTCTTCAGTCAGCCATTGTTCTATCCAGTCAATTGCCATCAAATGCCATCCCCAATACCACTGGCTTTTAATTTAAGTAGTAATCTTTGACGTGGCACTTTGTCAAAAGCATTCTGAAAATCTAAGTATATAATATCTGGTGATCCCTCGTCTATTCACTTAGTATTTCTTCCAAAAACATAACATATTTGTTAAACATGACCTCGGTTTTAGGAATCCATGTTGAGATGGATTTACTCATTTATGCCTAACAAGTCCTCTTTAGTTTCTAATAATTTACAAATCACTTATGTTAAACTCTCTTGTCTGTAATTATCTGACTTATTTCTCGAATTGTTTTTAAATGATATGCCATGATATTTGCTTCTTTCCATTCAAAAGGATATGGTATACTAGTTATTTGTTCTACTGTTTCCATTAGTAGTTTTGAAGGAATTCAATTCCACTGCAGGTGATTTATTGTCCTTCATTGCCTTTATTTTCTTAGCTACCATTTCTGGAGTTACAAATAACTGCCCTAAATAGTCTGATTTAGCCTCCTCCTCTTGCAATAGTTTAGGACTGGTTTTGATAATGTAAACATGCTTTTTACTCATTTTATTTTCTTATTGTTCACAGACATTCTATAATCAAGTGCTTCATTGAAAATGCTTTACACAGGATGTATTAACCATTAGAAAAAAAATTTGGGAAAATCTACTTTATAAGTAGGAGACAAAATCATTGTGAAATGTATTAAGAGTCTGTTACCAACATCATAGATCTGTCACTTGTGAGTTACGTTAAACATGATGGACACAGCACATGTTGGTTGAGCTATATGTTGCCAATGTGTGCTACATGTTTGTGCCACATGTTTGTGCCACGTTTGTGCTACATGTTTGGCTACATGTTTGCGCTACATGTTTGTGCTACATGTTTGTACTACATGTTTGTACTACATTTGTGCTACATGTTTGTACTACATGTTTGTGCTACATGTTCACCAGAACCATCTGGAACTGGAGATTAAACAACACAGGGAAAAAGTCAACAAATTACAAAAGGCACTGACCAATGCCGAAGGAATAAACCAGAAGACACGAATGAAGGTATGGCACCTTACCAGTTGTGGGATGGTTAATAACATCAGTTGTTATTTGGCTAATGCTGCAGTTCAAGTTTTGCAAAAAACAGAGGTGATGTGATAGGCAACCAAGCACAGTATGCAAACACATGGGCAAGGAATGTGCCAATAACATCTTAAAACAGTAAAAAATTTAATGTAACAAATATATGTACATTTCGGTCATTGCTAATGTTTTCCTGCCTAGTGACAATCCATGCTATTATTTTTTTGGACATTTTATATCTGTTGGATTTTTCAGAAACTTGCTGTGGATTCCACTAGGAATTGACCTGCTAAAATACTACAGCATAAACAGGACTATATGAATGTCTATATTTCTACACCTTTGAATTATATTTTGGAAGACAACATTTTAACCTAAATTAGATTGCTTGTTTGGCTTGTTGGATGTCATATATGTTAAATAATTAGGATATGTGTATTGAGTATATAGAGCTTCTGTAGCAAACAACAAAGCCTTCCATACAGTATTTTTGTTTTATGTTTTTATCAATAAAAATTTTGAGGTTGCAGAAATAGCAAAACAAATTTTGAAATGTCTCTATTGGATAGAAAGTAAGAGTGCAAATGTTAATTGAGACTACTAGTTAATTTGCTATTTTGAGTGTTTACCTCTTATTCTTATTCAAAGACATGATTTAACAAGATTTAACAAGATTTGCCATCCAAGCCAAAGGCCCAGATGGCAAGTGGACAAGGAAGCCATTGGCTTATCGAGAGTCCAACAATGTTCATCTACTTATAACCCGCCCTCCTGAGATATATGTCAACCTTGTTTTTAAACATATTCATGCTGCTAGCAGTTACACAATCTGTAGACAATTTGTTCCATTCATTTATTGTCCTCTGTGAGAATGGGTGCTTCCTGATGTCCAATCTACATTGATCCTTTACTAATTTTACCTCATGTCCTCTAGTTCTGCTATCCTTCTTGAGTGAGAAAAACATATTTCTATCAATATTTTCATACCCATTCAATATCTTAAAAACTTCAATCTGATCTCCTCTTGTTAAACCACATTCTTTCAGGCATTCTTCATAACTAAGGTCTCTAAGTTCTGGAATCATTTTAGTTGCTCTCCTTTGTATGCGTTCAAGCGTATCTATATCCTTCTTACGATATGGTCTCCATGCTTGTATACAGTATTCTAAATGAGGTCTAACTATTGCTTTATAAAGAGGTATAATTAACTTTTTTTCCCTTGTATGTTATGTTTCTTCTAATCAATCCAAGAATTTTATTACCCTTTGAAGCTGCAATACCACACTGCTCTGAAACTTTCATATCTGCGCTTATTGTAACTCCTAAGTCCTTTTCTTTTACAGTAGTACCCAGAGCAGTATCTCCCATTTTATAGTTTACATTCAAGTTCCCATGTCCTGTATGTAGGCATTTACATTTCCCAAAATTGAACAGCATCTGCCATTTCTCAGACCATTTCACTAATCTGTCTAAATCGTTTTGTAAATGTTGTTTATCACCATCAGTATTAACCTTTCTAAACAGTTTTGTGTCATCCGCAAATTTGAGTATGTTACTTGTTATACTGTCGTCCAAGTCATTGATATAAATTAAGAATAATATAGGTCCTAATACTGATCCTTGAGGTACCCCACTCAAAACCGATTTCCAATTTGAAACTTCTCTATCTACTACAACTCGTTGTCTTCTGTCAGCCAGCCATTGTTCTATCCAGTCAGTTATGCTATCCCCGATACCATGGGCTTTTAATTTAAGTAGTAATCTTTGATGTGGCGCTTTGTCAAAAGCTTTCTGAAAATCTAAGTAGATAATATCTACTGGCGATCCCACGTCTATCCACTTAGTGATTTCTTCCAAAAAACATAACATATTTGTTAAGCATGACCTCGCTTTAAGGAATCCATGTTGAGATGAATTTAATAATTAATGCTTAACGAGGAAGTCCACCATATGGTCTTTAATTAACCTTTCTAATAATTTACAAATCACTGACGTTAAACCCACTGGTCTGTAATTCTCTGACTTATTTCTCGAACCCTTTTTAAATAATGGTATGATGTTTGCTTCTTTCCATTAAAACGGAACAACTCCCTCTTTTAATGACAAGTTGAATACTCTTGCAAGTGGTATACTGATTTGTTCTACTGTTTCCATTAGTAATTTTGGAGGAATCCCCTCCACTCCCGGTGATTTGTTATCCTTCATTGCCTTTATTTTCTTAGCTACCAATTCTGGAGTTACAACTAACGGACCTAAATAGTCAGATTTAGCCCCCTGAAATTTAGCATCAGCAACTGGTAATGAACTAATATCTTCTTTGGTAAACACTGAACTGAAGTAACCATTTAGGTCTTCCGCCATTAAAAACCCCTGTGATATTATATTTCCAGCACTGTCTTCTAGAGGTCCAACCTTGTCTTGTACGTTTTGTTTACTCCTGACATATGCATAAAAACTCTTGCTGTCATTTTTTATGTTACATGCTAGTTTTTGCTCATAGCTTCTTTTAGATTGTCTGATTTCAGTTGTAGCTGCATTAAGTGCCTCTTTGTATTTTGAATAGTCTTTGTCCTTTCTGGTACGCCTATAAACCCTCCACATAGTTTGTTTTAACATTATTTTTCTAATAGCCTCTTTTGACAGACCTGATTGATTAAATTATATATTCATGATGTGACAGCTTCAGCTCCCACTTATGCCACTGCAGGAAATAGATCTGGAAACAGCTCACCAAGACGAACTGAAACGCCATCAAGGTGCGGAGCGCAAACTCAGTGGAATGAACGTGCGTATTTGTGAGGAACCAATTCAACTGATCAATGTCTGCTCGCAACTGGTAGCAGTTAAAGTACACGCCATTGTAATGATCAAGAGTTTTAATTTCACACTAGCCGAGTTACCCGGGGTTACACAGGAAAAAAGGCAGCCACTGCTCGAGTTTGCACTACCGAGTCAGGTTCTGGTAGTGCACTGCTAATGGCAATGGCAACTTCATGTCCCCAAAATCATGTACAACTGCGATTTCATGATGTGTTCATACTGCATTAAGGAATGTATGTGGATGTTTGACGTGGATCACATAACCAGGAACAATTGTAGAAAAAAATGCACAGCACTGCTAACAATTGTATGTAACAACAAACTTGTTGTCATGCTATTATCTATGTCAAACATCCACACAGGAACCTTCATAATATCCTCAACCCTGGGGGTATTTTTTTTAATGTACGAACCATCCCCATACATGCGAAACTAACGGAGATATGAAGGAACGTATACACAAAGATGGACAAACAGACAGAAAGAGTCACAAACTACTTTACAATATAGATGATAGGGTTCCATTATGATTATAATCATAATTTGTTGTAATTGATTACACTGTAAACTATAACTGTGATAACACCTACATAATCACCAATAAACTGACCACAATTTCACAACACACGTTCTCCCCACCGTATGACCAGGGTAACAATGACTTTGTAGAACAACACGGCTGTGAGAATGACCAAGGGAAACAATTACTTTGTAGAACTACAGTCGAGCCTCGTTACAAACTGTCGAAGCGTAGCTAGTGACAGCGACTGATGTCGGCGGCAGCGCAAAACAAACAACACATTGATACTCGTTCATTGACATTGTTCGCCTAATGTTTCTTGAAAATTGTCAAAGCAATTCTAAGTAGGTTTAAGCAGGCCCATTTGGCATTTTCCCCTGGCGGCAGAAAATCGGGGTCCACGACCGACTGCATTATATCCGAATCCGCGCAATAACGAGGGGCAACTGTACATGGCTGTGAGAATGACCAAGGGAAAAAATGACTTTGTAGAACTACATGGCTGTGAGAATTGAACAGCTGGAAGAGAAGATCGAGAAGCTAAACAATCAGCTGAAGCAGCGAGACAGAGATGCCTTTCAGGCAAGAGCAAAGGTACACATCAAATTCACTACTATTGTCTACAGTAGAACTTTGCTAATCAGGACACCTTAGGCTTGGTCCTTGGTGAATGTGTCTGGATTAAAAAGTTTTTTTTTCGGATTAATGAATCACACTCCAGATAAACAATAATTAACGGGGTATACTAGCATTTGGAAATTATGTTCCCGTGAAATTATGTCCAGATGCAGAGGTTTCTGGATTATCAGCATCTGGATTAACAAGGTTCTACCATATTGCTTGTTTAGTAGCATAGTTGGTGCATTATGGTTATAAAGAATGTAGGTAGTAGAACTAGAGGGCACGCAGTAACATTAACATCTGGATTAACAAGGTTCCACCGTATTGCTTGTTTAGATGGTGCATTATGGTTATAAAGAATGTGGGTAGTAGACAGGTGGAATTGTGGTTGCAGGAAACAGACCTGGAAACTAAGTTAAAGAATGTGCAAAAGCACAAGGAAGTGATGGAGAAAAAGTTGACTGGATCCAAGGTGGGTCTGTGGTCTGGGGCACACAGTGGGCGGGGGGAGGGTGATGGAGCACAAGTTGATTGGATCCAAGGTGGGTCTGTGGTCTGGGGCACACACCGGGGGTGATGGAGCACAAGTTAACTGGTTCCAAGGTGGGTCTGTGGTCTGGGGCACACAGTGGGTGGGGTGGAGGGTGATGGAGCACAAGTTGACTGGATCCAAGGTGGGTCTGGGTGGGGTGGAGAGTGATGGAGTACAAGTTGACTGGATCCAAGGTGGATCTGTGGTCTGGAGAACACCATTGGGCAAGGGTGATACAACAGGTATGGGGCGGGGTGTAATTATAATCACATAGAGAGCACAGGTCAAATGCTAAATTCAGTGCATATCTGACAATTCGGTTGACAAAATTGGATGTAAAATGGTCAAACAGTGGTTGAAAGGGCATTGTTTCAACCACTGATGTCAGTCTATTGCTACAGGGTAGAAGGTTTCTGCACCAACAACATTTTGTTTTATCTACTGCAATCCGAATGGTGCATTGGTTAGTATCATTGCCTTAGTCATTCATAGTTTTCAACTCCTTGGGTGCTTCATAAGAGACATTTTCTCTCTTTGTTTTATTCATGACTATGATGGACACGTGGGTAGAGATGCTTGCTGGATTTGATGCCTTTGGTTGATAATGAGACATAGTTGGAGGAGGGAAGAGAGATGGTGGAGAGAGGGAGAAGAGACGGATGAGAGGGAGCAGAGATGGTGGAGACAGGGAGAAACGAGGGAGAGAAAGAAGAAATATGGAGAGAGGAAGATGAAGAGTGAGGAGAGAGGGAGGAAAGAGGAAGGGGAGAGAGAGGAGAGATGGTGGAGAGAGGGAGAAGATAGGGAGGAGAGATTGTGGCGAGGAAGGGGAGAAGTAGGAGAGAGGGAGGAGAAAGAGAGAGGAGATGGAGGTGGGGAGGATGGAGGGGAGAGACTGTGGAGAGATTGAAGAGAGAGGGATGATAGATGTTGCACAGATGGAGAAGATAGGGAGGAGAGATGGTGGAGAGTGAGGGGAAATGGAGGAGAGAGGGAGGAGAAAGGGAGAGGAGAGATTGTAAAGAGATAGAGGAGAGAGGGAGAGAAAGAGGAGATATGGAGGAGACAGGGAGATAAAGAGGGTACAGCGAGAGTTGAGAGAGGGAGGGGAGATGGTGGAGAGGGAAAAGACAGAGAGGAGAGGGAGAAGACAGGGAGAAGAGAGGAGGGAGGAAGGAGAGAGAACATTCATGGTGGAGAGAGGGTAAGAGAGGGGAGAAATAGGGAGGAGCGAGGGAAAGAAAGAGGAAATATGAAGGAGAGAGGAAAATAGAGTGAGGAGGTAGGGGAGAGAGTGGGAGAAAGAAGGGTGGAAATAGGATGGAGAGAGGGAGGAGAGAGAGGAGAGGGGGAGGTAGGAGAGAGGGAGGAGAAAGGGATGAAAGAGAGGAGATAAAGGGAGAGGGAAGAGAGGGAGAAGAAAGAAGGGGGGATAGAGGGAGGAGAGAGTGAGGGACAGGGAGAAGAGAGAAGAGTGGGGGAGAAATAGTGAGAGATTGAGGAGAGGGAGAGATGGGGAGAGAGGGAGAGAGGGAGAGAGAGGGAGAGTGAGGGAGGAGAGATGATGGAGAAATGGAGAGAAAGAGGAGAGGAGAGAGGGAGAGAAAGAGGGAGAAATTTGGAGATAGGGATAGAAAGAGGAGAGGGAGAAGAGAAGAAGAGAAGGAGAGAGGGAGATAAAGGGAGAGAGAAGGAGAGGGAGAGAAAGAGGAGAAAGGTAGAGAGGAAGGGGAGAGGTAGGAGAGAGGGAGGAGAAAGTGAGAGGAGATGGAGGTGGGGAGGATGGAGTGGAGAGATTGAGGAGAGAGGGATGTGAGGTGGTGCAGAGAGGGAGAAGATAGGGAGAGATGGTGGAGAGGGAGGGGAGAGGGAGGAGAAAGGGAGGGGAGAGATTGTAAAGAGATAGAGGAGAGATGGAGAGAAAGAGGAGACAGGAAAACAGAGTGAGGAGGGATGGGAGAGGGAGAAAGGGGGAGAAAGAAGGCAGGAAAGAGGATGGAGAGGGAGGAGAGAGAAGAGAGGGGAGAAGTAGGAGAGGGAGGAGAAAGGGACGAAAGAGAGAGAAGGAGATAAAGGGAGAGGGAAGAGAGGGAGAAGAAAGAAGGGAGGATAGAGGGAGGAGAGGGTGAGGGAGAGGGAGAAGAGAGGGAGTAGAGAGAAGAGAGGGGGAGAAATGTGAGAGATTGAGGAGAGGTGGTGGAGAGATGGTGGAGAGATGGGGAGAGAGAGGGAGGAGAGATGGTGGAGTGATGTAGAGAAAGAGGAGAGGAGAGAGGGAGAGAGTGGGAGATTTGGAGAGGGATAGAAAGAGGAGAGGGAGAAGCGAAGGAGAGGAGAGAGGGAGATAAAGGGGGAGAGAAGGAGAGGGAGAGAAAGAGAGAGGCAGAGAAAGAAAGGAGAGGGAGAGAGGGAGAGAAAGAGGATAAATGGAGGATAGAGGGAGGAGAGAGGAGAGAGGGACAGGAGAGGGTGAAGAGGGGGAGAGAAAGAGGAGGGAGGAGAGGGAGATAAAAAGGGGAGAATGTGAGGGAAAGAGAAAGAGGTGGAGAGAAAGAGGAGAGGGAGGAGAGGAGGGAAAGAGGCGGAGAGAAATAGTGGCAGAGAAAGAAAGACAGGGGCAGGTTTATACAAAAATGAAAACACCAACAGTGGTGTAATTTTTATTTAAACAATTCATTATGGCACCAATTGTCAGTTAAATAATATTGTGCAATACAAAATTTCTGTACAATTTTATACAAGCATAGCTGTTTCTCAGGGTTGACTGAATTACTTTAATTTTGTACTTGAGTAAAAGTAAAACTAATTCACCTAAAATCTACTTGAGTAAAAGTAAAATAACATTGTTAAAAAATACGTAACGATTGACCATGAACATTTGCTGACACTATTGCATGAAGAATACGGTGTGTGTGGAATAGCGTTATCATGGTTCCGGACGTACTTGGAAGACCGCATCCGCTGTGTCAAGATAGACTCAAAAACATCCGCGACTATTCCACTACAGAGTGGTGTGCCACAGGGCTCGGTCCTTGGGCCAGTTATGTTGACTCTATACACCACCCCATTGCAGCGGATATTCAAAAGACATGGCATAAAATACCATAAGTATGCCGACGACATTCAACTATATGCATCGTACAATCCTGCTACATCAGGCAACCAAGTGAAAACTCCGAGGCGACTCGAAAACTGTATTGGGGAAGCCAGACGATGGATGGCGCTGCGCATGCTGAAACTAAACGACGAAAAAACAAAGATGATGATCTTTACATCAAAACATCATCTCAGGATGTACGGAGGCTGCTCCTTGACAATCGGAGACGATACGGTTTCACCATCAGATCACATAAGGAATTTGGGAGTTCACATGGATCAACATCTGACGATGACAGATCATGTGACTGCTGTGTGTGCCGCATGTAACTACCATCTGTACAGACTGTCATCAATACGGCACTATTTAACAACTGAAGCTGTGAAAAGTGCTGTCAATGCACTCGTCACCTCTCGCCTGGACTACTGTAACTCCCTCTTGCATAACATACCGTTATCACAGACAGCCCGGTTGCAGTGTGTCCAGAACAATGCAGCCAGGCTAATAACATGCACCAGTAAACACGACCACATCACACCAGTGTTGAAGGAGCTGCTTTGGCTGCCGGTTGAGAGCCGAATCGCCTTCAAGATGTTGGTAATGACTTATAAATGCATCAATGGTTTGGCGCCGTCTTATCTTGCAGAACTTGTTCAACCACGAAAACGTGACGGACGCCTACACCAGAACTATGCGCCAACACTGCACCAAGGCATAACAAAGAAGTGTATTGGCGATTCAGCATTTGGCGCAGCAGCACCACGACTATGGAATGAATTACCTGTGAACATTCGTGCATCGGGGACACTTTCTGTGTTTAGAAAGTGTTTAAAGACATATCTTTTTATTAGACATTTTAATTAATTGAAATTGTTTTGAAATGATGGACATTGCTTTATAATTTCTTTTTAGTGTTATATACATTTTAATTAGTGTTTAGTTTTTATATTAATTTATATAGTTTACATAAAAAAATTAGTACAGTATTAGTTTAGTTTAGTTTATATAATTTACATACACATTTTTGGTACAGTATTTATTTATTTATTTTTATATTAGTTTACATAATTTACATAGTACTGTACGTCTTTAAACCAGTGTTTAATTTGTTTAAAATTAATTTATATAATTTACATACAAAGGTTTAGCAATGTAAGTCTTAAAACCAAAGTTTAATTTTATTTATATAATTTATATAATTTACATTCCTCTTTTTAGTATTGTACGTCTTAAAACCAGTGTTCATATATAGATATTTTTAATAAGTTACAGCTTATCTATTTATATTTATTAATATACATTTATTATATTTCTTGTACAGTGCATCGATCCGCCATGCGGGAATTAGCGCTATAGAAAAATAGTATTATTATTATTATTAAAAGTACAACACTTAGAAATAACAACAAAATCATGATTAATATTATATAAATTACACTTGCATCTGACAACTGTTCTGCAACCACTCTGCCTATAACAATGTGATCCCAGACAGCCTTAGCTGGTCAGTCGGTCTGCCACCATTGAACACGGCGATCACTTGGATGCTTGGAAAATTACAGTATCTTTAATGAGAGCTCACAACATCAAATAATTTCAGTTAAATACAGAACTTAATTAATGATGAGGCACAATCTGTCTTTTTATTGACCTGTTCCACTGGGGTATGGGAGGAGCTAGATTGTACAACAGGATATGTATATGCAGGTGTGATTGTTTCTGAGTAGGTAGAGGGTCAGTCCAGTACTAGTAGTAGCCTCTCAGGGAAACTGGTCAGATGTAACACAACTTAGTAATGCCCATAGTAAAATTAACAAAGACATTTGATTCCTACCTGATGAAGCCATCTGGCTTGTGAACACCCACCTTCTCATGTCTTCCAAGACATGTCTTATCAGCTCACACAAACATTGAAACAACAAGTTTTACCAGCTAGCTGTGTTGGTTACCTGGTACCAGCTGGGGCTAGAATAGACCAGAAGGTAGACCAGTGCAACAGAGGAATGCTGTTGCTAATTGCAATTAAAAGCCCTTGATATTATGTATGGGTCAGTTTGAACAAGCCATTGCTGGGAAAAGATGCTGCCAAATGGCAGAGTATCAATTCTTTACTGTTTAGTTCTGTAGAGTAATCATTATTATGAATTTATTAAACATCTCAATATGAATTTTATTCGTGAAAGTAAAATGTTGTTTAATGCTGACGTAAGCCAGTAAGGCCATTGCTGATAATGCCAATGGGCGAAAATTTGTTCTCGTTCTCGATCCATGATGCACGTTCGCTCACGAATTTTAGAATTGTCAATCAATAATCAATAAATTGTCGAAATTGCAAATTTTAATATTTATAATACATATTGAAAACTTACTGATTAATGGTTTATATGATGCAACGGAGACATTTGCATTGTGGTTTGAGATGGCATTCAATCGTTGTATGTTCGAAGTGACATTTCATGTTAATGGCCTTGACCTGACCTATGCCAATATTTGGCAGACTTCGTTCACTGACGTATACATAAAACAGTGGTTGCATCGATTTCCCGAAGAGAGGTATGCATGCAAATATGATCGCGAACTGGCATACGATTGAACGATATTAATAGCTTTTGGCCTGGCAACTATGAACAGCTTTTGAAATGTCGTTGACATTGTAGCGCTACCGGCAGCAGCGGTTTCGCAATTTTTTTTACGAAAATATATTGCGACGTAAATAAAAGTAACGGAGTAAAAAGTCGCGTTACTTTAGTAAAAGTATTTAGTCAAAATTATACTTCGTTACATGCCAATTACTTGAAATAACTACTCAAGTATTGTAACAAAGCACTTTTACTTCGTTACATGCCAACCCTTGGACAGGTGCTTGTCAATATCACCTAATACAGTATTGCATGTGAAGAAAAAGAATTTTGCAAAACCATACAAGATGCACTTTAACAAGATTTAACAAGATTTGCCATCCAAGCCAAAGGCCCAGATGGCAAGTGGACAAGGAAGCCATTGGCTTATCGAGAGTCCAAAAATGTTCATCTACTTATAACCCGCCCTCCTGAGATATGTGTCAACCTTGTTTTTAAACATATTCACGCAGTTACACAATCTGTAGACAATTTGTTCCATTCCTTTATTGTCCTCTGTGAGAACGAGTGCTTCCTGATGTCCAATCTACATTGATCCTTTACTAATTTTACCTCATGTCCTCTAGCTCTGCTATCCTTCTTGAGTGAGAAAAACATATTTCTATCAATATTTTCATACCCATTCAATATCTTAAAAACTTCAATCTGATCTCCTCTTAACCTCCTTGTCTCTAGAGTTGTTAAACCACATTCCTTCAGGCATTCTTCATAATTAAGGTCTCTCAGTTCTGGAATCATTTTAGTTGCTCTCCTTTGTATGCGTTCAAGCGTATCTATATCCTTCTTACGATATGGTCTCCATGCTTGTATACAGTATTCTAAATGAGGTCTAACTATTGCTTTATAAAGAGGTATAATTAACTTTTTTTCCCTTGTATGTTATGTTTCTTCTAATCAATCCAAGAATTTGATTACTCTTTGAAGCTGCAATACCACACTGCTCTGAAACTTTCATATCAGCGCTTACTGTAACTCCTAAGTCCTTTTCTTTTACAGTAGTACCAAGAACAGTATCTCCCATTTTATAGTTTACAAGTTCCCATGTCCTGTATGTAGGCATTTACATTTCCCAAAATTGAACATCTGCCATTTCTCAGACCATTTCACTAATCTGTCTAGATCGTTTTGTAAATGTTGTTTATCACCATCAGTATTAACCTTTCTAAACAGCTTTGTGTCATCTGCAAATTTCAGTACGTTACTTGTTATACTGTCGTCCAAGTCATTGATATATATTAAGAATAATATAGGTCCTAATACTGATCCTTGAGGTATCCCACTCAAAACAGATTTCCAATTTGAAACCTCTACTACAACTCGTTGTCTTCTGTCAGTCAGCCATTGTTCTATTCAGTCAGTTATGCTATCCCCGATACCATGGGCTTTTAATTTAAGTAGTAATCTTTGAAACTTATACAATATGCAAGTAAAATATCCTACATTTGAAACTTATACAATATGCAAGTAAAATATCCTACATGATTAACTAGAATAGGAACAAAATAGCTATCCTTATTCCAACAGTCCACTGTGTCAGAACCACACCTGCTTTTACTGTAAGGAACTGCAACAATTTATCACTTCTATATGAAGATTCATCAACATGCTCACTTACTCTACTAAAAAAACACACTGCAAGAGAAGCATGCACCACATGTTGCAGATGGTGGCTGGTGCAGACCTCCGCAAACTTGAAGAAAAGGTCGATTCTCTTCAGAAGATGCTGACTGACAAAGAAGAAACCATTGGAGCATTGCTTCAGAAGGTCAGCCGTTGTGGTTGATAGAAGCAGACAGGAGCCAGTCCTTTTTATCATGTGATACTGTAATTTATCTCTCTACACAAATAGGTTTCAGTGTCTTCCAATTAATATATATATATATATATATATATATATATATATTTTAATACTTGATATTAAAAAATTAGTTATGAGCATACTATTAGCCAATTCTCACATAAGGACAGTTATAAAATGTTACTCAGAATAGACGAAGGGAGATTTGATCAAAAGAAACTGCTGCTGCTGCTGCTGCATAAACTATAAATGATCTTTCATTATATAGATGGTGATTTTCTCACTTATTAAATTACTAGTTCTTTGACAATGAATACAAAGTCATTGCATTTTAGAGCTAATACAGTCTCATTCAAAACTTAGTCAAATATGACTTTAACAGTAAAACAGTGGTTTATAAAGCTCTTTGAATGTGGTGCAAAGATATCTGTGTGATGCCATAGGCCACTGTAAATTGTTTGATGCTTGTATGGGACATGATTTTTGATGTTGTAGGAGAAAGATCTGGAGAAACGAATGAAGGAAGAGTCGAGACGAGCATACGCAGCTGAACACAGACTAACGACTGCTAAGGTGGGCAACTCAACACATTGTACACTGTCGCTACTGGACAAGGGGTAGTGGACTTGAAAAGTTAATCAATTAAACTAAATTAACACATTGTACACTGTCGCTACTGGACAAGGGGTAGTGGACTTGAAAAGTTAATCAATAAAACTAAATTAACACAGACACTTTCCAGCTAAATTAATCTCACAAACTCTGCAGTTAAATTAAATTAACTTATCCAATTAAATAAACAATTAACTTTCTATGTCAACAAAACGTAGGATACACACACTTTATATTCACATTATAAATTAAGCCTTTGAACATGATGCAAATTGAAAAGAAAGTTTGTTATCTCTGTCAAAATACTTGTTGTGCTCAACCGAACTTTCAGGACCTTCATGGTCCCTTCACCAGTGCATTCTAATGCTGATGAAGGGACTAGGAAAGTCCCGAAAGTTCCGTTCAGCACAACAAGTATTCTGACAGGTTAAAAAGTTACTTTTCAATATGAATGTAACAGAATACGGAATCAGCTTACATGCCGATAACTTGATGCAAGTTTTGCAACTTTTTATAATAATAATAATAATAATAAAATGACTTCTTTGGTGCCAATATCCTCGAAAAACCAAAGGATTAGGCATTCTCATGATCATGTACAATAAAAATGTAATCAACAGATGGATGGACATGCCAAGAAGCAAAGGAGGACAGGCAGGATTAAAAAGATAGGTTTCTAATGAGATGTCTTCAAAAGTTTGGCAATATCCCATCAATCCAACTGATTTAGTTAATCACCAGTGGTCACTTGCTACACCTGTCCCCATCACATATTGTCAATGTCATCACAACGTGCTGTCAACAAAGCTAGATCAGACAAAGGTTTCTGTTCAGAGCATTAGTTACTTTGCCTGATATTGCATGCTCTGCAGCGATGAAAAAGCAGGTGAAATGGTTAGAATAAATTGGGCTCTGTGCAAAATTTCTTGATTGTATATGTAAAATAAAATGTTGCACATATTGGCCTGCAGGAGAATATGCGTGAGGAATTTGAATCACTCGAACAGAAACTGAAGAAGTTGGAGCAGGCATACCACGAGAAGGACGACGAACTGTATAACATGAAAGTCAGGGTCAGTGTCACTACGATATATGGTCTTAATGCTTCACATACAGTGATGACTGTTCGATGACCAATTATGATAACAATGATACAGCTTCTTGAATGGATTGACATTCTGGTTTCTTGGAATGTGCATCAAAGAGGCAATAAAGTTCCACAGAGTGAAACCAGCCTTGAAACGAGACATCAGCCAGGAGATCCCTTCATCATGTGGTATGCTCACTGCGATGTTAGCCCACCAATTAAAGGCTGATAGATTTGGGTTAAATATTCGAAGACAGAAACTCAGTGTTTTGAGAGGCAAAACGATGTAAAAAAAAGTGATACAGCTATTATAAAAAGGTTCTTATATAGCGTGGTATCCAATCCTTATGAACACTCAAAGTGCTTTAAATTTTCCTGTTCATTCCAGCACTAACTTGACTTCTCTGGGAAGCATTCAGCCAAACCGCAATTACTGCATGAAGTCTACCATATAGTTCCCAACAGTGCATGAGTGCGAACGTTTGGGTGCACGTCTATTAGTTTCTCAAAAGTGACGCAAGCCATTGGATGTGGGCAGACCACAAACTGCATGAATGTCACACTTGTGCAACTCCACCCCAGGCAACATCTACCAAACTGACCGACGTTCGATCGACACATGGCAAGAACACACAATACAGCTCATTCATTCATGGTCTTTCTACTTCCAGACAAATGGCAGCCGGCCACCACTCAATTCATTGAGGGGGCTAGATAGACTTTGCAGGATGTGCCCCAGGAAATTCTAATTCACTTGATTTCCCAACAGCGAATGAGTGATAATATAAATAAATACAGTCCTAGCAACAACTAGCGAAAAGCACTGCTAATGATAGCAATATGGCATGCATCTAGTGGCTGACAGCGCATATGCACTGTGAACTATCTGAAGAGTCTGCAAGGTGCCGCCAGCAGCAGTATTGCCATCCAATGCATTTAGCACGCATTCATTCCTGAAAATCTAGATGTTTTGCGCAAGGTGTCACTTCTGGAAAAGGGGGTTGCGCTCCTATTTGGTCATGTGTTTATTCACATATATCCACCACTGTCTTATAACCAGGAACTCATTTATACAGCTGAATGAACTGAAGCAATGTGGAATAAACAAAACTGAGTGAACTGAGGCAATGTGGAGTAAACTAAACTGAGTGAACTGAGGCAATGCGGAGTAAACAAAACTGAGTGAACTGAAGCAATGTGGAGTAAACAAAACTGAGTGAACTGAGGCAATGTGGAGTAAACAAAACTGAGTGAACTGAGGCAATGCGGAGTAAACAAAACTGAGTGAACTGTGGCAATGCGGAGTAAACAAAACTGAGTGAACTGAAGCAATGTGGAGTAAACAAAACTGAGTGAACTGAGGCAATGTGGAGTAAACTAAACTGAGTGAACTGAGGCAATGCGGAGTAAACAAAACTGAGTGAACTGAAGCAATGTGGAGTAAACAAAACTGAGTGAACTGAGGCAATGTGGAGTAAACAAAACTGAGTGAACTGAAGCAATGTGGAGTAAACTAAACTGAGTGAACTGAGGCAATGTGGAGTAAACAAAACTGAGACAATGCGGAGAAAACAAAACTGAGTGAACTGAAGCAATGTGGAGTAAACAAAACTGAGTGAACTGTGGCAATGTGGAGTAAACAAAACTGAGTGAACTGAAGCAATGTGGAGTAAACAAAACTGAGTGAACTGAAGCAATGTGGAGTAAACAAAACTGAGTGAACTGAAGCAATGTGGAGTAAACTAAACTGAGTGAACTGAAGCAATGTGGAGTAAACTAAACTGAGTGAACTGAGGCAATGCGGAGTAAACAAAACTGAGTGAACTGAAGCAATGTGGAGTAAACAAAACTGAGTGAACTGAGGCAATGTGGAGTAAACTAAACTGAGTGAACTGAGGCAATGCGGAGTAAACAAAACTGAGTGAACTGAAGCAATGTGGAGTAAACAAAACTGAGTGAACTGTGGCAATGCGGAGTAAACAAAACTGAGTGAACTGAAGCAATGCGGAGTAAACAAAACTGAGTGAACTGAAGCAATGTGGAGTAAACTAAACTGAGTGAACTGGAACAATGTGGAGTAAACAAAACTGAGTGAACTGAAGCAATGTGGAGTAAACTAAACTGAGTGAACTGGAACAATGTGGAGTAAACTAAACTGCAGCAAGAGGATTTAAACCCTGGCGTTCTCGATTGAATCTGACATTAACCACTGTGCAATTGTGCCCAACATTGGGGCAACTCATCACACTGGAGTTGCCACTGTGACTCAAACTATTGTAAGTGCTGTTCTTGTCCAGGTGGCAGAGATGGATGAATCAGTAAAATGCCATAGGCATCGGGCCAGCCTGGCTGAGAGGAAACTCACTTCTCTTGGCGAGGTTAGTTACTTTGAGCCATGTCAGGGTAGGGAGGTGAATCATATGAGGCTATACTATTTGCTTCTTAGATCTGTCCAGTGGAGAAAAATAGTAATTCCATTTGTACCAGAGAAAACAAGAAAACTATCAAGGTGGTACAACCCATTGGGCATATCAAACCCTTCCATCACCTGCCCACAAATAGGCAAGCTATCCATTGACATTGTCACTATTTAGAATAGTAGTCTTCTAACAGTCTTATACCTAACAAGTTAAATAACTAGGTTCAGTTCCATGGATGACAGTTAGTTCATCTTACTCTATAACATGGCTTCCCAAGTTGATCATTAAAATTTGCCATCACAAGTTTTTACTTAAAATAAACTTATCCAGCACATGTTGCACAAAGTCTGTAAAATAAATGAAAGCTCCCTCCTCAACGGATTTAGTCCACCCTCAATCAGGTTCATTGATGTTCAAATGTGTAGTTTGTAAATAGCTTAAGCAATATGAGTGCATACTTTTGTTAAAATCGCAAGAATTGACATTGGTTGTTAGATGGGTTGCATAAGCGTGAATAAAACTATGTAAAAATATTCATAGGTGGAGCCACTTTTGCCCCTTTCACCGATTTTTGACTGGGGGGCAGTCAAAAATAACTTAATAGTATATCCGATGATTTCATCAAAACTAAACAACACATTTGCACAAACTAGCGTGTCGTAGTGAATGCTACCTGTAGATAGGTTTCTTAAACTGGAGAACACTGGAGAGGTACTAGTTCGTATCTTATCTTAAACTGGAGAACACTGGAGAGGTACTAGTTCGTATCTTATCTTAAACTGGAGAACACTGGAGAGGTACTAGTTCGTATCTTATCTTAAACTGGAGAACACTGGAGAGGTACTAGTTCGTATCTTATCTTAAACTGGAGAACACTGGAGAGGTACTAGTTCTTGTCTTATCTTAAACTGGAGAACACTGGGTATGTACTAGTTCCTATCTTATCTTAAACTGGAGAACACTGGAGATGTACTAGTTCCTTATCTTATCTTAAACTAGAGAACACTGGAGATATACTAGTCCCTATGTTATCTTAACCTGGAGAACACTGGGTATATACTAGTTCCTATCTTATCTTATCTTAAACTGGAGACCACTGGAGATGTACTAGTTCCTATCTTATCATCCTCTTTCAGATCCAGGTGTCACAAGCTAGTGAATGGAGAAAAGGGCGATTGGCAACCATTTCAAGAATACAGGGAGGGTCGGTTAGTAAAATGCCATATTTACGAGAAAAACAACATGGCTAGAAAACTGTATTTTCTCACATTACGAACACAGCAAGTACAGAAATATTACATCTGTCAATTAATAAAATTTTAAACAAATAACAAATGAAGCTAAAATAATGCTTTAATAATGACTGGTTAGTTTGCTCTCTGCCAGACCATGGTGATATAGTTATCAAATGTCATCAGTATGTTGCTAATATTTGCATCAAAACATTTGTCTTAGAATTTGTTAATGTTTTTTGTTATATGTGGGGAATAATTTAACAACTGTTTGTTTGGTGTTATGCAGGAGACATACAAGTTTGACCACTGGGTAAGTGAGCATCTACAGATACATTTCATAAGTTACCTGTTGTCTGCACAATAAAACTGAGGCAATCTAGAGTGAACCAATTTTTCCAAGCTTCGAAACAGCAGCAATTAAGAGGAATTGAACATTCTCCAATGAGAATCTGACATTCAATCCCTTACGCTTCTATGTCTTGCGTGATTCTTTCTGTGTCTCGTGTCATGAGATTTGTGGCATATATCAAATGTTTTATTGTTTTCCTTTGTTATTCCAAATTTGTGTGTACTGACATCGAGCTAATAATGTTTCATGGATGGCACATTTGTGTCTATCATCTAATTCTGGTACGTCATGAGGACCCAATATTGGCTGTAGTCTATGATGGGGGTGAGTACACATAAAGTGAATTGGCTGTGCAGGATAGGTAGATGAATTCACTTATTGTGAAATGCATTATTAAATACATGTCACATGGGTACTCAGAGGTACCGTGCGTATGGGGGTGCAATGTGTGGGTAGGTATATAACAAATGGAACTATGTTTCTCTGTTGCAGGACACCCTAAGTGAAGGAGGAGTCAGGATGCATGACAGTATTGGTTTAGTAAGTTACCTTTTACTTATCTCATCACAAACTAACATTATTTTTTATTTACATTAATGTTTACCAACAAATACTGATAAATAGAACATCTGGTATAGTGATATTGCTTCTTATCAGCTTTGCAGTTTGCAATAAGTCTGAATAAAAACAGCTATTCATAAGCCACATATTTAGGTATGTATACACACCCAACATCTGGAACAAACTTCTTATCACCTTAAAATCTGAAATCATAGTTACCTTCCGCAAAATTCTCAAAATATAAAAACACTTATATTTCTACCCTAAATCCTTGGCGGTCTCTCGCTCTGCTGATGACTTCTGCACGTCCCTGTTCATGTTATCACGTCCCTGTTCATGTTATCATTCTTAATGATTCTGGTTTGTTGTGCCTCTGAATTTGGGTTCTTGAGGATTTAGACGCTATAGAAGTTTTAGTATAATATTATGCCAGCATTTTCTGAGAAATAAATACTTTGTGTAAAGATGCGTTTGTCTGTGTAGGACATCAGTATGTATTATTGTCTGTGTAGAACATCAGTATGTATTATTATCTGTGTTGGACATCAGTATGTATTATTGTCTGTGTAGGACATCAGTATGTATTATTGTCTGTGTAGGACATCAGTATGTATTATTGTCTGTGTAGGACATTAGTATGTATTATTGTCTGTGTAGGACATCAGTATGTATTATTGTCTGTGTAGGACATCAGTATGTATTATTGCAGCATTTCAATATTTTTTGTGTTCACTTAAAACTAATAGAAACTGTGTAGGACATCAGTATGTATTATTGTCTGTGTAGGACATCAGACTAAGATCCGGAAGTATGAGGTATTGTCTGTGTTGGACATCAGTGGTGAAGTATGTATGGTATTGTCATGTGTAGGACATCAGGGTCATGTGAAGTAAACAGATATTGTCTGTCAGTGGGACATCAGTATGTATTACTAGGTCAGTGTGTAGGACATCAGTGTGTAAACTGTCAGTGTAGTAACATCAGTATGTATTATTGTCTGTGTTGGACATCAGTATGTATTATTGTCTGTGTAGGACATCAGTATGTATTATTGTCTGTGTAGGACATCAGTATGTATTATTGTCTGTGTAGGACATCAGTATGTATTATTGCAGCATTTCAATATTTTTTGTGTTCACTTAAAACTAATAATGTAAACACTCAGGGTCATGGGAAAGAACGTATGAGGGTCAAAGTGGTGAAGCAAACAGATAGGGTCAGTGGTGAAGTAAACAGATAAGGGTCAGTGGTGAAGTAAACAGATAAGGGTCAGTGGTGAAGTAAACAGATAGGGTCAGTGGTGAAGTAAACAGATAAGGGTCAGTCCCGAAGAAGTTACGTGCTGGACTGAACAAGATCGACGGAAGTGGAAGCAAACAGATGAAGGTCAGTGGTGAAGTAAACAGATAAGGGTCAATGGTGAAGTAAACAAATGAGGGTCAGTGGTGAAGTAAACAGATACGGGTCAGTGGTGAAGTAAACAGATAAGGGTCAGTGGTGAAGTAAACAAATGAGGGTCAGTGGTGAAGTAAACAGATAAGGGTCAGTGGTGAAGTAAACAGATAAGGGTCAGTGGTGAAGTAAACAGATAAGGGTCAGTGGTGAAGTAAACAGATAAGGGTCAGTGGTGAAGTAAACAAATAAGGGTCAGTGGTGAAGTAAACAGATAAGGGTCAGTGGTGAAGTAAACAGATAAGGGTCAGTGGTGAAGTAAACAAATAAGGGTCAGTGGTGAAGTAAACAAATAAGGGTCAGTGGTGAAGTAAACAGATAAAGGTCAGTGGTGAAACCACTTGCATCATTGGAGGTTAAGATTTTGTGAAACTATGTCACATGCAAAATGCGAAGGGCTGTTGTCTAAATAAGCGAGCCATATCATTCATGGTTGTGTAATAAAACCATTATCCACAGTGAATGAAAAGATTTTCTTTAACCTGTCTTTGTCATTAATAGTGTTCTTGTGGGCTGCACCCTCTCCACAGCAGGCAGTGACACTGTTTCCACCCTCAGTCTGGCAAGACAGTTTATTTTGATTTTCTTGCACAAACAAGTCTCATAATCCTCCATTTATCAAACAAAAAGTTTATTTTGATTTTCTTGCACAAACAAGCCTCATAATCCTCCATTTATCAAACAAAAAGTTTATTTTGATTTTCTTGCACAAACAAGCCTCATAATCCTCCATTTATCAAACAAAAAGTTTATTTTGATTTTCTTGCACAAACAAGCCTCATAATCCTCCATTTATCAAACAAAAAGTTTATTTTGATTTTCTTGCACAAACAAGTCTCATAATCCTCCATTTATCAAACAAAACGTTTATTTTGATTTTCTTGCAACAAACAAGTCTCATAATCCTCCATTTATCAAACAAAAAGCATCATTGTTGTGCATTTGATGAAAATTGCCCCATACTCATATGTTTGTGGTGAATTAGTGCTGCCAGTTTAGTCACTCTTGGTAGTTACTGCATAGTCAACAGTGGCTACAATGACTGAACTAACAACCACCACTGATGTTAATAGTCATTCTCAAACCAACACTGCAAATTAATTACCATTTGACTAATGTTAATGTTATCAAGCTTGTAGTATGGTGGACTCCTCTTAATAGAATCACTCCGGGCCAGAACAATGTTATTCTATTAAGTAGCTGATTCAATTAATCAAAGCATTTTAATACAGTAGGAATAAGGAATGATTTTGTCCCGACAACAGGGTTGAAAAAAATCATGATTTTTATTTTAAAAAATTAAAAATCGGATTTTTTTATTTAAATTGGATTTATTTTATTTTTTTGAAATCTGGTATATAGATATTTATATAGATGTTTAAATTTGTAAACTCTTTCAAACATGTTATATTCATATCGATTTTGGTTCTTGTCTTAACAGAGGGTACATGATTTTGGCTTATATAAAGACATTAGAAAATGTCCACAAGGCCTCACCCCCTGTAGTTGCATAATCTGTCTTGGAAAGAAAAGCATGCTGTGTGTCTGAGGCTGTAGCAGTGGTAATTATTGTTTGCCTATAGGGTGGATTAGCACCTGTCCAGGGCTCTGTGTACTCTAAGGGTCTCTAACCAGAATACAAACTGGTACAGTATTAAACAACTGAGTCAACATACTGAATTGGTAACAACTAGCACAAGCTATAAGTGGACTTTAACTCAGGGCTTCTGTGTTGAAAAGATACTTCCTCTGGAAGACAAGTTTGTGTGGCTTCACTGCATTCAGAAAGGGAATAGCTCAAACATACACAATGTCATAAAATATTTGACTATCAGGCTATCTGGTGTCAATACAGCTACACAAGTGTGCGCACTTTGTGTTTTGTATTAAAAACATACAAAACTTTGTTGATCTCGATGCTTGTAAACAATTATTTGTGTTAAATTCATATAAATCAACGATTAAAAAAAACGGAAGTCAAAAAAAAATCATAAATCAATGATTTAACAAATTTTTTTGGAGAGATTTAAATCGTGATTTAAATCAAACAACCCTGCCCGGCAAATACACTTGATTCCACTAAACAGCTAATTCTGTTCCCACTGAACTCCTATGTTCCCACTGAACTCCTACGTTCACACTGAACTCCTACGTTCCCACTGAACTCCTATGTTCCCACTGAACTCCTATGTTCCCACTGAACTCCTATGTATCCACTGAACTCCTATGTATCCACTGAACTCCTATGTTCCCACTGAACTCCTATGTTCCCACTGAACTCCTATGTTCCCATTGAACTCCTATGTTCCCACTGAACTCCTATGTATCCACTGAACTCCTATGTTCCCACTGAACTCCTATGTTCCCACTGAACTCCTATGTATCCACTGAACTCCTATGTATCCACTGAACTCCTATGTTCCCATTGAACTCCTATGTTCCCACTGAACTCCTATGTTCCCATTGAACTCCTATGTTCCCACTGAACTCCTATGTATCCACTGAACTCCTATGTCAAATAACACCATACATCCTCACTTGTTGATTAAACTGTCATAAAACATACATCATCTTAATATCAATCATTATACCATGTAAAGGAAAAATTTACGTATACATTTTCTATGCTGGCCAAATAAAGACCGTACTCTGTCTGTTTGCCTACTACAACATAAACTGAAGCTGCGTGATAAATGCCACCGTGATGTGTTTAGGTGGAGGACCTTGTCGCCCATCTTCAGGACGAGACGAAGCGGGCAGATTCTGCAGAGGTGCAACTGCACAATGCCTACGTATGAATGCCCATCAAATCTCTCCAAACAAATCAATTTGTGACATTCTCAAAAATAATGTGCATAACTACCGCCCCACGGATGCAACAATTCATCATTGCCAGGTTATAATTTCACTACTTGGTGTAACACAAACCCAGATTAATTAAGACACAAGACCTAGCTTGAAAGAATGGCTGAAGATAGAGATGGATGGCGTTGATTAATCTCTGCCTTGTGTGCCTGACGGTGCAGAGAGGGAGTAACTAGGTAAGGTGTAACTTGTTGAAATGCTAGTTGAATGATGACTACTAACAGTTTGTCACCTTAAAGGGAAACAACAGTCATGGTTTTAGGCCTATGCACCTATAAGAGTTACTAAAACATAACCATTTGCAACTAAAAATTAAGACTATCATGCCAGTGGTTTACTAGGAAAGCCTGTTTGAACACACAGCATCTTAATTTCATGGGCTGCGCCATACTGTCAGATAACCCAACTCATGAGTGCGATAGTAAATCACCAAATGAAAATCTATTTGTAAACACTTAATTCCATACTTGCCAGTAAGATATGGCCATATTGTATGCATCAAAACTGAACTTATGTACCTTCAGGTAATAAGATCCACCTAAGATAAATATGTCAAAATATTGTATTTGAAAAACATGATCATCTCAGTGAGGATTATAATGTGAGTTGAGTGCATTACTGAAGCTATAGTTAGAAACAAAATAATGTGTGGGTATTTAAGGCCCATAATTTTATTCTTTCTATACATTTTGTTTCTTAGTTAATTAATTACAAGAAAAATATAATGAAACAAAGAATAAGCAATTATATTTACTTTAAAAAATATAATATTTACACCAACCACTAAAATAATACTGTGTAAAACTTCAATTAGAAAAAATTCAATTAAGTCTTATCTGTATACAAAACCACACAAACATTTAAGAGTAATTAGTTTTAAACCAGAACAACAACAAATATAGACACACAAAAATACCTGATTAAATTTACATAAAAAAAACTCAATGTTCATTGTAGCTTATTACCGGTCCAGCAACCAATAAGCTACCGGTACAGCAGCCACTAAAACAATATTGTGCAAACAAATTCAATTAAAAATGAAATCAATGAAGTCTTTTCTGTAGCAGAAAGTTGCAAAAGTTACACAAGCATTTATGATAGATTTGTTTTAAGAGTCAATGTAAGTCCAATAGTTTTACTGACCAGAACAGATGTAATACATGCAAATTGTTTCAAAACAGAACAATCAGGGCACACAAATTCATCATTTGAATCCAACCCAACACACTCTTCATGTAAACACACATTGCACTTCAGACATTGATGCATGCTCTCAACCCTGTTCTCTCTCTGTGATAGGGACAGTACCATTAATTTCCATTCACAATGATCTTTCCTTTCTTTGCAAAAGTTGACTGTCCGTTTGGTTTAACTAGGTTCCTTTTGCATTTTTTCTGGGTGTCCTTTTTCTCTTTTGTTGCTTTTGAGTTGTTACTATGCATTTCAAAAGCCACATAATTGAAACTTTTCTGCCTTTGTCCTTTCACTGTCTTTTCCTTTGTTCGTGGTGAAGGGCAGCAACTCTGAAAAGCTGGTGTTCATTTTAGCGCTATGTCCAGAGATTGATTAAATGGGTTATGGTGGCACACGCTAATGATTGACCACAACATGATTATTGCTTGATGGAAGTTGCTGTTGCGCATCAAGGGTTGTTGCTCTGAAGGGAGACGAGGTACTGTCTGCAGAGATGACAGGAGTGCTCTATTTGGTGTTGAAGAGCCCTGCTGTAAATAATGTGATGGAGGGAGTTGTTCTTGCTGTCTAGCACTATGTGAATGCTAAGGCTGAGACCTTTTCCACACATTGGGTAACTTGGAAGCTGTAAGCAGTGAGGACTCACCAGTATGTCTCAAAAGGTGCAAAACATGATTTATCCGTAGGTTGCAGTTCATGGGTTGTTTGACTAAGCAAAGAAAAGACTCTGCCACTTCCATAATGCTTGGACTGAGATGACACTTGGCACCATCGAAGATCAGTAATACTCTTCCCGGTACCTTGTACTTTGCAAAGTGCCTCAGCCATACCTTAAACATCTTGGTATTCATGGATCCTTTGGGTGTCATTTGGATGCTGATCCTGGGAGCAATCCATCACAAAATGCGTCTTTCATCCGAATACCCTTAAAGAGTATCTTGAGCGGAACAGCACATCCTACTACTGTCACATCGGCATGCTCAGACCAAATGATCTTAACCTTCTTGGCTCCTTGTTCCGCCAGCACACGTCTTGGGTTGTGTAAAGTCAACCTGCAGGGCTTTTCGTCCATATTGGTTATTTCCACATTGATCTTGTCAAAATAATCTTTGACGATGAACCTGTTCAGTTTTGCTGCTCTTCCAGGATTCATTACATGGACTTTCCTATTTTTTATCTCGGTGTGTCGCTTTAGAAACCCTCTGCACCAATCCCGTCCCATTTTTTTTCTTGATGTTGAATTTATGAGCAATGGTATTTATTGTTACATACTTATACACATATCTGTGCAATAGTTTTGGGTGGCCGATTTTTATTGAATCTGATGATCCTTTCAGCTAGTTCTTCTTGGACAGAGATAGTGTTACAACCAAACTTCCATTTCAAAGAGCCCGTCGTCAAATGACTTCTCCATGTCCTCCGTGGGATCTGAGTCTTTGCGCCTCTCTTTACAACATCCCATCTCTAATGGAATCAATGGCTCTATAGAGTTGCTCCTTAGTCCAATTGGCTCGTTTACTAGGGGGCATGAAACACCCATCAGTGGCTGCAGAAGGGAAAACCTATTTGTATTCATATGTTCAATAAGTAACTTCATGTAGCTTGTTCTAGTGTCTGTAAACACCCAAAATTTGAAGTTGTTTAGCCGGCATGTATGGACATGGTAAACTTTACTTCAATTTATAGCTTTATTAGATCAATGCACCATGAGTAATGTAAAATGAATTACTTCATTGGTCATTCATGTCCAGCAGACATCAGCCCACCTTCAGCATTGGTGAAAATATCATAAGGTTTTAAGGCCCACTGATACAGCTGGGCCTTACTACTCGACGGGCTGCTGGGCCTTACTACTCAACAGGCTGCTGGGCCTTACTACTTGACGGGCTGCTGGCCTTACTATTCCACGGGCTACTGGGCCTTACTACTCAATGGGCTGCTGGGCCTTACTACTCCATGGGCTGCTGGGCCTTACTACTCCATGGGCTGCTGGGCCTTACTACTCAATGGGCTGCTGGGCCTTACTACTTGACGGGCTGCTGGCCTTACTACTCCACGGGCTACTGGGCCTTACTACTCAATGGGCTGCTGGGCCTTACTACTCAATGGGCTGCTGGGCCTTACTACTTGACGGGCTGCTGGCCTTATTACTCCACGGGCTACTGGGCCTTACTACTCAACGGGCTGCTGGGCCTTACTACTCAATGGGCTGCTGGGCCTTACTACTCAATGGGCTGCTGGGCCTTACTACTCAATGGGCTGCTGGGCCTTACTACTCAATGGGCTACTGGGCATTACTACTCAATGTCTGCTGGGCCTTCCTACTCAATGGGCTGCTGGGCCTTACTACTCAATGGGTTGCTGGGCCTTACTACTCAATGGGCTGCTGGGCCTTACTACTCAATGGGCTGCTGGGCATTACTACTCAATGGGCTGCTGGGCCTTACTACTCAATGGGCTGCTGGGCATTACTACTCGACGGGCTGCTGGGCGTTACTACTCGACGGGCTGCTGGACCTTACTACTCGACAGGCTGCTGGGCCTTACTACTCAACGGGCTGCTGGGCCTTACTACTCGACAGGCTGCTGGGCCTTACTACTCAATGGGCTGCTGGGCCTTACTACTCGATGGGCTGCTGGGCCTTACTACTCGACAGGCTGCTGGGCCTTACTACTCAATGGGCTGCTGGGCCTTACTACTCCATGGGCTGCTGGGCCTTATTACTCGACGGCTGCTGGGCCTTATTTGCCAAAAGTGGGTCACAACGAATAATCAGCTATTACTAATCATCATGATTAATTTAAACTTAACATGAAAACATTTTTGAAATAATGAAGTGGGTCTATGCAAACAACCGGTATTTATCGAGATTTGACAATGATACAATACCATAACTTACCTGAATGAAATATTATAACAAGAGTTCATGCGAAGCGACTTTCTGTTTGAAAAGTGACTAGAAACAGGAAATGGGAAAATTCTTGAATCTTGAATATTGAATTCTTCAATGAAAAACTACCGGCCAATATCAAACTTATCATTTGTGTCAAAGTTATTGGAGCGCCACATGGCAGTACAGCTAGAAAATAACAATATTCTGGATACTTTCCAAAATGTATAATTTATAGACAATACCATAGCACTGAGATGGCGCTGGTGTGCATCCAGGATGACCGTCTTTGTTCCGTAGACAGAAAGGTGTGCTTGCAGTGCTGTTCTAAATGAGTGCAACATCTGACACTGTTGACCATTAGATTTCAATAAGCCAACTGTGCAGCATAAACATCCAGGGCACGACTCTTCAACGGCTGACACTGTTGACCATTAGATTTCATTAAGCCAACTGTGCAGCATAAGCATCCAGGGCACGACTCTTCAACGGCTGGAGTCATACATGTCGAACTGTACTGAGACAGTATGCGGCCACAACTCCCGGTGAATATTGATTGAATCTGGCATCCCACAAGGGTCTGTGTTGGGCCCAATTTTGTTCTCCATTTACTCTTTGCCTTTGGGAGCAATCTTCAGGAAGCATAACCTGCAATATCATCTATATGCCTTGACTTCACCGGAATGCAGGATGTAGAAGCTTCGGATGCAGTCGACCGTATCGAGTGATGCATCGAAGAAGTGAGGCAGTGGATGACTCACCACAATCTCCTGCTAAATGACACTAAGGTTGATGCTATTGTCATCGCAGCACCAAACCGGAAACACAATATATCCCATGAGTTAACGTGTGCAGATGCAAGGTTTCACGCAACCTTCGATCTGCCGATCTGTGTCTGCAGGTGTCGTGTCGCGCCACAAACTGGAGGGCTATGGCATACATGCTTTCTCGGTGTCTGGACTGACATTATGGAATTCTTTGCCGGATTACATAAGGCAGGCAGATACACTGTGTAAATTTAAGAACATATTGAAAACCTTTTTATTT
Organism: Lamellibrachia satsuma; assembly: GCA_033239005.1. Taxonomy (NCBI): domain Eukaryota; kingdom Metazoa; phylum Annelida; class Polychaeta; order Sabellida; family Siboglinidae; genus Lamellibrachia; species Lamellibrachia satsuma. The sequence goes on from BSQZ01000018.1 coordinate 5,232,751, forward strand.
AGGCATGTGTATTTCTAATGAGGAATAACTTCGAATGAGGATGCTTTTTATGAATATTATTTTATATATTTATTTATTACAATAATTTATTCATTCTATTTATTAATCTTAATAGAATACACTATTTTTAATATATATATTTTTAAACTATATAATATTATATTTATTATTTTATGATTCCATGTATGTACGCACCTATGAACCGGCTGATCTCAGATATATGGCACTTTATAAATTTTAGTAATAATAAAATAAAAAGCATGTCAGCCACCAGCTAAATGGATATTTGAGCGGAATTTCACAGTTTTAGAACAAATTCTAAGAAAACCACTAGGGTGATAATTTTGATTGTGGTCGCAAATGATTAGTTTTTATTAAATCTTTTAGGTGAATATATCCACAAACCATTACTTTGTTTCGCATTAACATAATTACACACTATTTAGACGGTTGTGCTAGAAACTATCAAAGTGCATGTCTTCTTGCAGGCAAGAATTGGAAGACTGGAGACCGAGTCGAGGAGTGTCCGTGCATCATTGAACGAGTTAAAAATGCACCCGACCAAGAATGCTGGGGACATTACTGTGTAGGGGTATGATGGCAAGTGACACTGTGTGTGGGTATGATGGCAAGTGACACTGTGTGTGGGTATGATGGCATGGGACACTGTGTAGGGGTATGATGGCATGTCACACTGTGTAGGGGTATGATGGCAAGTGACACTGTGTAGGGGTATGATGGCAAGTGACACTGTGTATGGGTATGATGAAAAGGAACACTGTGTATGGGTATGATGGCATGGGACACTGTACATGGGTATGATGGCAAGTGACACTGTGTGTGGGTATGATGGCATGTCACACTGTGTAGGGGCATGATGTTAAGTGACACTGTGTAGGGGTATGATGGCATGTCACACTGTGTAGGAGTATGATGGCAAGTGACACTGTGTAGGGGTATGATGGCAAGTGACACTGTGTATGGGTATGATGAAAAGGAACACTGTGTATGGGTATGATGGCATGGGACACTGTATATGGGTATGATGGCAAGTGACACTGTGTGTGGGTATGATGGCAAGTAACACTGTGTATGGGTATGATGGCAAATGACACTGTGTATGGGTATGATGGCATGTGACGCTGTGTATGGGTATGATGGCAAGTGACACTGTGTAGGGGTATGGTGGCAAATGACACTGTGTAGGGGTATGATGGCAAGTGACACTGTGTATAGGTATGATGGCAAGTGACTCTGTGTGTGGGTATGATGACAAGTGACACTGTGCATGGGTAAGTTGGTATGATGGCAAGTGACACTGTGCATGGGTAATTTGGTATGATGGCAAGTGACACTGTATATAGGTATGATGGCAAGTGACACTTTATATAGGTATGATGGCAAGTGACACTGTACATAGGTATGATGGCAAGTGACACTGTATATAGGTATGATGGCAAGTGACACTGTGTAGGGATATGATGGCAAATGACACTGTGTAGGGGTATGATGGCAAGTTACACTGTGTATGGGTATGATGGCAAGTGACACTGTGTGTGAGTATGATGACAAGTGACACTGTGCATGGATAAGTTGGTATGATGGCAAGTGACACTGTGCATAGGTAATTTGGTATGATGGCAAGTGACACTGTATATAGGTATGATGGCAAGTGACACTTTATATAGGTATGATGGCAAGTGACACTGTATATAGGTATGATGGCAAGTGACACTGTATATAGGTATGATGGCAAGTGTATGGGTAATTTGGTATGATGGCAAGTGACACTGTGTATGGGTAATTTGGTATGATGGCAAGTGACACTGTGTATGGGTAATTAGGTATGATGGCAAGTGACACATATGCGTCTCAACAAGTGCATGTAACTGTAAAGATAATTTTAGGTAAACTTTGAATTATTATTGATTTAAAGTTGCCTAAAACAGAAATAAAACGTGCAATGAAAAAGATAAAAAAAACACATACTGGGTAATGAGGTATGTGTTATTATTTCCATGGCAAAGAGCAACAGACAACTGCTCTAGAATGCATGTTTCAAATGTGAACACACTGGCAAGTCGTTTATACCCATCAAATATTATGCCAGTTTACATTAGATATTGTTTTATATTTTGTCTACATTTGCTGCCCAGGTTCTGAAATAAAGATATTTCTGTGATGAAGCGTTGCCTGTGAATTAATTGAGAAATTGTTAAAATACTCTATGACATTTCTATCTGGGAGAGGGGGAGAGAGGGGGGAGATAAAGGGGGAGAGGGAGGGGGAGAGAGAGTGGGAGTGGGAGGTGGGGATGGGCAGAGGGAGAACGAGAGGGATAGGAACAGAGAGCACAGATACAAATGGTCTGTATAATTATGTAAAAAGAACCGTTATGTGCAGCTAGTGCAAGACCACAATGATACAGCAATGTATGCCTTTAATTGTTACAAAGGTATGATCTTACATGGTATCTAGTCATTAGGAATGCATAACATGTTGTATACTCCATCACTGACAGACCTATTCATTCTACTTTAATTCAACTTCTTCGGGAAGCCTTCAGTCACAATTATTGCATTCTTTCACATAATTTCACCATTGTCTACAACTAAGAAATATATCCTAAATCAAACATTGTGAAAATTAGGCCTTTGGATAAGTGTCAGATTATATTGAAATACCATGATCCACCAATAATTCAATGTAAATATCTGACGCTGAAACAGTGTGTGCATATGTGCATGCGTGTTTGCAAGCGTGTGTGCACGTCCAACTAATTTGGCCCACTGTTATAACATCAGACATTGAGAATTATCGCAACATCTTTGTGGCCGTTTTTCCACAATTTCAACATATATATATATATATATATATATATATATATATATATATATATATATATATATATATATATATATATATATATATATAAGTATCCTCACCACCCATAGGACAGCACAGTAACCAGACTACTCCACCAAACATACCTTGGGTGCATAAGGTGATATGCTACAGACGCCCTGGAAGTCGATGGCCTCTGTGCGTCGGAAGAAGCCATGTTTGTAGATGAGGTCCTTCATGACCTCGCCCTCCTTGCGGCCGATAGACACACTCTTGTACTTGCTCTCGTCCAGGTTGTCTGCCGTGATGAAGTCTGGGTCGGTGATCAACTTGGCACTGTTGTCAAACAGGTAGCAGCTGCAAGGGGAAGGGGCAACTGATGTAAAACAGTGTGTCTTAGTATAACTCCACATATTTAGCATGATAATTACCTCTCAAGAGAATTTTTGTATTCTTTCCAAATATTTCGGCCACTCATTCACTGTTCATTGGCGGACTGATGTCACTATTGGCAGCAAGGTCACGTGGCTAAGGCTGGAGAAGGACTGATGTCACTATTGGCAGCAAGGTCACGTGACTCAGGCGGGAGAAGGACTGGTGGAGCTCCTGGCAGCAAGGTCACATGACTCAGGCTGGAGAAGGACTGGTGGAGCTCCTGGCAGCAAGGTCACGTGACTCAGGCTGGAGAAGGACTGGTGGAGCTCCTAGCAGCAAGGTCACGTGACTCAGGCTGCAGAAGGACTGGTGGAGCTCCGGGCAGCAAGGTCACGTGGCTCAGGCTGGAGAAGGACTAGTGGAGCTCCAGGCAGCAAGGTCACGTGACTCAGGCTGGAGAAGGACTGGTGGAGCTCCTGGCAGCAAGGTCACGTGACTCAGGCTGGAGAAGGACTGGTGGAGCTCCTGGCAGCAAGATCACGTGACTCAGGCTGGAGAAGGACTGGTGGAGCTCCTGGCAGCAAGGTCACGTGACTCAGGCTGGAGAAGGACTGGTGGAGCTCCTGGCCGACATCTCGGTTGAGGGCAGGTTTCTTTCGATGAATGTTTACTGCTTGTTTAATTTTCCTCCTAACCCAGTTCTCCTCATGGTCTAGTATTCTTACGTCTTTCGTAGCAACATCAGTCCACCGACAAAGACTGAGTAGGTCGGTTGAAATATTCAGAAAAAATACAAAAAGTTTGCGTCAAGAACATACAGGGTGGGCCAGAATGCTTCACTGGACATACTTGACCAGAAAAACATTGCAAATTGACCAACTAAGATGATGCCAACCACCTAGCAATAAAATAACCAATGACTGCCCAAGGTTGGGGGCTACAATAACGTTCCCCTATAATATGATCCCCACCCCAAATAAATAATGACTACCCCTCAACTGACCGTGTCTCACAGTCAGGCTCTCCATCTGGACACGAGTACTTTTGACCACAGGACTTGGTCAGGTCGCTGGCCTGCATGTGTGAAGTGGTGATCTCGTGGAATCGGCTGTACAAGATGTCCAGACTAGTGACCGCCTCGACGCGCTCTGTCGCACAGCGCGGGTGCTCTGAGTTGGCGCCCGGGGCCTGACTCACATAGCAACAACCTACAAACAACAACAGTCACTACATTCACGGTTTATATAACTAACAAAGTAATATTCCATACCTGGTTCAAGAAGATTTAACTGTAAATGGCAACAATATGACATCACTGTTCTTTGATAATGTCTTGAAGGAGGTTTTCCATGTTCAGGTTTTGGAAATATAAGTGGACAGAAAGAAAGAAAGTACTATGTGAAGTTAAAAAACACTTGAACAAGTTAGCCCAACAGACTGCAGTATGTAACATTAATATATCTTGTCTTTAATAATTTTTTAAATACCCACCTTTTTCATGAGACATATGATGAATATGCACTTGATTTGTATGTCATCTTTTATATAATTTATTATTAGATAACTAATTAATTTATAATTACAGTGGATTTTGCTTAACAGAGTCACTTGGAGCCAGAACAACCAATATATTTGATTCTACTAAGCAGCTGATTCTATTATCCATTATTCTGTTAAGCGGAGTCCACTGTATATAAATATTTTACTAGGAATTTTAGTAGCTACGTATTTTAAGGGCCTCTTAATGGAATTTGTCCAAATATACAGCACAATATAAAGGCACTTATTATTACTATTAATTTTAACAGTAAACTTACCAATGATACAGTCCTCGTCTGTGTTGCACCGACAGCCTCCAGGCCATGGTCCTGAGGCAGAGATGTTGAGGCATTCCTTGGTAGTGCGTGAGGTGATTCCCTCAAACAAAGCCTGCGAGATGGTGATGATCTTCCCAACCCCGGCTGCGTCCATGTAGGCTGTCGAGATGGATGTCTTGGATGGGTTGGATGTGGCACGTTTGTACCATGACCGTCTGGAATTTTAACAAAATATCTGCTGAAATTTGTGCAGTTGAACAGCAGTTGAACAGCTCATACTTTTATCAGGCTTAAATATACACCTTTGAGCGAGATGCTTATCATAAACCAATTAATACATAAATCGTCAAGTCGTGTTCATGAAGAAGTAAAAAATATGTCTGCCAAACTCCATGGAAAATATCAAGAGCTCATATTCTTTCAGGATCTGCTGTTTTCTTTTGCAAATTACTGTGCGGGTTGACTTACTTGGTGGGTCATATGTGCAGGCGGACTTACTTGGCGAGATCGTATGTGCGGGTTGACTTACTTGGTGGGGTCGTATGTGTGGGTTGACTTACTTGGTGGGGTCGTATGTGCGGGGGGACTTACTTGGTGGAGTCGTATGTGCGGATGGACTTACTTGGTGGGGTCGTATGTGCGGGGGGACTTACTTGGTGGAGTCGTATGTGCGGGTGGACTTGGTAGGGTCATATGTGTGGGTTGACTTACTTGGTGGGGTCATATGTGCGGGTGGACCTGTGGGCTGGGTAGGTCCTGAAGAGACCACTTCGCATGCCCACATATGTCCACTTGACGTCATCGACGCCTTCAAATGACCGACTACGCCAGAGTTTCTCAACAGCTTGGGTGATCAAGGCATCTGCCCTGCAACCACCGATCACACCAACTCAGCCTTGCACAACTCAACACATAGCTGAACTGCATGGTTAAACGAGCTACAGTGAAATTTGAATTCATCCATGTTTCTTTTTAACACAAGGCACTAACCAAAGTATTGACAGTAGCATATTTATTTCCACGAAAATATTTGTAGCTAATTTAGTGCTTTTTAATAGAAGCTTAAACAGCATTTCAGTGAAGATATATGCCAGGGCGAGATGATTTTCACTCTTAAAACTCACACCTCCATTGATTTAGAACATAATGTTTTTTGTTGATGTTAAAATGTGCAGTGTGTGTGTGAATAGTTTGAGTAATATGCACAGTCTGCTTAATAAAAGAGGGTATACTTTTATAAAAATCATCAAAAGAATTGTCTGATCATTACATCGGGTCACTGTACAGTATATAGAGCTATATCACCATTGTCACAATTTTTAGCAGACCTAGTCAAAATTAATTGATTAGTTTGCTCGATAATTTTTATCAAAATTAAATAACAGATTTATGCAAAAAAGCCAGCATGGCATAGTGGATACCATATAGGCATGGCATAGTGGATACCAGATAGGCATGGCATAGTGGATACCAGATAGGCATGGCATAGTGGATACCAGATAGGCATGGCATAGTGGATACCAGATAGGCATGACATAGTGGATACCAGATAGGCATGGCATAGTGGATACCAGATAGGCATGGCATAGTGGATACCAGATAGGCATGACATAGTGGATACCAGATAGGCATGGCATAGTGGATACCAGATAGGCATGGCATAGTGGATACCAGATAGGCATGGCATAGTGGATACCAGATAGGCTTTTGTGAAATGAGCCTGAAATGAGATGAGCAAAAAAATCTAATTGCCGAAGGACCTTTATACAGAACAACAAGTTCTCAATCGTACGATTTTAAATAAATCATTTGAAAACCCACCTGATGCCCTTCTGATATTTTCCCCCACCCTCGCACCCAACATCCAGTCCCATTCCATTGATATACAGATGGGCATCGAGAGTTTTGCGAGCCAGGTCGTCATCATAGAAGTACGCGTTTGGATCGCAGTGGCACTTCGGAGCCAGGAAGATACTTGAGTGCAGATACGAGACACGTAAGCCAGGGTACTTCTTCTCATTGGCACGTACTTGCAGGTACTCAAAGGTACCTGGCAACTGTTGTCGAGCCAGGGTTGAGTTGTACTCGATCAACAGGTTGAAGTAACTCTTGTCGTAGCGACTTTTGTCACTTGGCTCCTGAGCTCGTCGGAACACCTAACAGGATAACAGCTTCCTTTTAACATCTCACAATGTTGTTACTAATGATTCCTGGGCTCTTTTCAGACTACTTTCATTGCTACGTATTCTGACAGTGTATTCCAAAACAATTATGAAGCTAGTAAGTTCGATCTTGAAAAGGGGCACTGGTTATTTGGAAAGGAATATGTTGAAATATTTTATCTGATAAATATTATATATGTCCTGCAGCACAATATTTTTCGTGGACAGTTTTTTGTACATCTGTGCATATGTATGTGAGATAAAAAATGAAAGTATTAATTAATCTAGTAATATAAACATAATAAAAATCATGTAATTTACTGGATTTATAGAATATATTAATTAGAGGGTCAATTAAATGTTGCAAAATTCAACAGAGATTACTGTTATGTGAGACAGTTCAGCACCATTGATCACCTTATCAGTATCGGAGAAACTGAATGCAAAGGCGTACTCGGAGTCATTAAGGGCAGCATAGTAATATGTTGCGGCAATGTACTTGTCCTGCAAAAAACAGACCGATTAAATTATACAACTAATGTAATCTCAATGCAACAAAGTCTTTGTTGACCAGTAATAACTATCAAGTTTCTGATGTTTAAATATTACATGGAGTTGTGAAGGAGAAACAGAATAGTCTTATATATAACAAGATTTAACAGTCTTATACTGCTGCAGTTGAGTAAAATCATTTAGTGCATAGGACTTAAAGGGATTAACAAGGCACTAGTTAAATGCTTTTTACGTGTGTGCACAAAGTTTAATATTGTATGTACAAATGCCAAAATAAAAAACTATGAACAATTTATTTATAGGTAAAATTAGATGTTTAATGCATCTAACTCGCAAACCGTGCATAAAAATTTGAAATGTGATGTGATGATTTTGAACCGCTAGCCTCTAGAGGTACCACTGAACCATCTTCGAATTTGGCTCTTTTGGAGCAGTTTAGCGACACCAGTAGCCTTCGACTTCGAACTTATTTACTTTCTGATCAAACCTTGAAAATGACCATATAGAGCTGCCAAACTTTTCCTCATATATCTACCATATGCATACACATGTGACGTGATCAAACATTACTCTTACTTCCAAATATAGATCAAAATAAACGAAAACTTGTCATCTCCTATGCCTAGCTTCACAGAGCTAGGTGTAGAAGATATAGCTAGCTTTTGTTTTTGCAATTTTTTATTGTTGCATGGAAGTAAGAGTAATATTTGACCACGTGACATGTGTATATGTTTGGTAAATATATGAGAAGACGTTTGGCGGCTCTAGGTTAGAAAGTAAACATAAGGAAGCAGGAGTAGAGCTGACGGGTGGTGGTGATTTTAGCCCTCGGAGAATTCAGTCCAACTGCCATATTGTTTCAGCCTGGTAATCTTGGTGACTGATGTGACCCGCAAGATCTACTCAGTTCTAGCTGGTAATAGATTAGCCTCCACTTTAAGGGTTTATTATTCCTGTACGTATCATCAAAGGGATGCAAAATTTAACTAGATGCTGTTGAAGTACACTGCTTTGTCTGTTTCGTACAGTGAGCACGTGTGAATAAAAGACCATGCTTCACATTCAAAATGATATAGATCAAAGACCATATGCAGGTGGCTCCATAAATATATTCACAAGAGGAAACGCATGAAAATCTGAAATATAGAAACAAGATATTATGATAATTGTAATTTTATTTATTTAAATTATTCAACTGTATATAATATTAGAGTTTTTTGTGTAATATATTACATATTTTGATATGAATTTTAAGGATACAACAAACTGTATAAGTTCTAATGATGGCCTCGTTGACTGCGTGTTAAAATGGAAAAACAAACCGTGGTCGTCGATGCCTGTGTTGCTGCCTGTGTTCTATGGATTGGTGGCAATAACATAGCTTTCACTACTGGGAATAATGTTGTCACATCATCCTCTTTCAAAGAGATTTTAGCACCAGGATAACACAAGGCTGCACCTTCTCTGGTCTGGATCGCAGTCGAAACAAGTTTTCTCGAAGTGAGCAAAGCCATCTGTGCTTCAAAGTTGGCTGTGTAGGGAACTTAAACCAATTACATGTTACTTTATTCTTACTACTGCATTACAGTCAAATGCTGCACACAATAAACCATTATGATGTTCGCTTCTAAACAACAGCTGCTGCTGTCAACAGTAGGGCCTACGGTTAATGAACGGAAAGTCCCAGTCTCATGATTATTTAGAATAATTCGAATAAATTTTTCAATGTTGTGGAAATGGAAATATACAACAAGATGTAATATAATATGTAGGAGTTACAATAAGCACTGATATGAAAGTTTCAGACAGTGTGGTATTGCAGCTTCAAAGGGTAATCAAATTCTTGGATTGATTAGAAGAAACATAACATACAAGGGAAAAAAGTTAATTATACCTCTTTATAAAGCAATAGTTACACCTCATTTAGAATACTGTATACAAGCATGGAGACCATATCGTAAGAAGGATATAGATACGCTTGAACACATACAAAGGAGAGCAACTAAAATGATTCCAGAACTTAGAGACCTTAGTTATGAAGAACGCCTGAAAGAATGTGGTTTAACAACTCTAGAGACAAGGAGGTTAAGAGGAGATCAGATTGAAGTTTTTAAGATATTGAATGGGTATGAAAATATTGATAGAAATATGTTTTTCTCACTCAAGAAGGATAGCAGAACTAGAGGACATGAGGTAAAATTAGTAAAGGATCAATGTAGATTGGACATCAGGAAGCACTCGTTCTCACAGAGGACAATAAATGAATGGAACAAATTGTCTACAGATTGTGTAACTGCTAGCAGCGTGAATATGTTTAAAAACAAGGTTGACACATATCTCAGGAGGGCGGGTTATAAGTAGATGAACATTGTTGGACTCTCGATAAGCCAATGGCTTCCTTGTCCACTTGCCATCTGGGCCTTTGGCTTGGATGGCAAATCTTGCCACCCAATCTTGACAGAATAAGTAATACTTCTACACTACCAAAATGCTCAGGAACCCAAACTATGCAGCAAGTATAATAGCGATCAGTCTCCGTTATCAGTCTCCAAAGTTGTCATCAGCTTGGTAAGCATGTTGAGGAGCTTAGGGGAAAGGTGGGTCTTCTGGTGATGTCAGAAAGTGATTGTATTTCCTGCTAACTTAACACTAACAGGGAGTGAATTTCACAGAATTGTTTTTGAGTTGTGCATAACCATTTGGCTCAAGTAATTATACTAATGCCACCTGATCCATTCACATTCCCAGTTGACTTACAAGGAGTAGCTTCCCTAACACAAACCATAATCAATCTCACCTTTCCCAGACCCTTGCGAGCCCTCTCTATAGTCAGATGCCCGGTCTTCCCTGCCTTCATTTCCTGCACCACCTTGGAAAACTCTGCCGGCTTCCCACCCTTCTGCTCCAGTTGCTCGATAGGGATAAAGATGGGATCATCCACAAGCTGGAAGAGGCTCAGGATTAAGAGGGTAGTCAAGTTTGAAATATGTACAGGTGACATTTAATTAATTAATATTTTTTGGGAAACTTTTTGGTAAATTGGCAAAATTCTTTCCATTCATATTTTAAAATATTTAGCTAAATTTGCAATGTACATGTGACACCCCCTGTCAGTTGTCTGTCGGTTTTGCTTTCTAATTTAAGGCAGTTTATACAAAAATGAAAACACCAACAGTGGTGTAATTTTTTTATTTAAACAATTCATTATGGCACCAATTGTCAGTTAAATAATATTGTGCAATACAAAATTTCCATACAATTTTATACAAGCATAGCTTTTTCTCAGGGTTGACTGAATTACTTTAATGTTGTACTTGAGTAAACGTAGAATTAATTCACCTAAAAACTACTTGAGTAAAAGTAAAAGTACTTTGTGAAAAAGTACTTGTGTAAAAAGTAAAAGTACAACACTCAGAAATAACAACAAATCATGAGTAATATTAAATAAATTACACAGCTTGCATCTGGCAACTGTTTTGCAACCACTCTGCCTATAACAAAGTGTTTCCAGACAGCCTTAGCTGGTCAATAGGTCTGCCACCCTTGAACATGGTGCTCACTTGGATGCTTGGAAAATTACATTATCATTAATGAGAGCTCACAACATCAAATAATTTCTGTTAAATACATAACTTAATTAATGATGAGGCACAATCTCTCTTTTTATCGATCTGTTCCACTGTGGTATTGGAGGAGCTAGATTGTAAAACAGGATATGTATAGGCAGGTGTGATTGTATCTGAGTAGGTAGAGGGTCAGTCCAGTAGTAGTAGTAGCCTCTCTGGTCAGAGGTAATACCATCTAGCACTGTCCATAGTAAAATTAACAAAGACATTTGATGCCTAGCTGATGAAGCCTTCTGGCTTGTGAACTCCCACCTTCTCATGTCTTCCCAGACATGTCTTATCAGCTCACACAAACATTGAAACAACACGCTTTAGCAGCTAGCTGTGTTGGCTACCTGGTACCAGCTGGGACTAGAACTGATCAGAAGACAGACCATTGCAACAGAGGAATGCCTGTCCCTGACCTGTCCCTGTCAATAAGCCATTGCTGGGAAAAGATGCTGCCAAATGGCAGAGTATCAATTCTTTACTCTTTAGTTCTGTAGAGTAATCATTACTATGAATTTATTAAACATCTCAATATGAATTTTATTCGTGAGAGAAAAATTCTATTTAATGCTGATGCAAGCCGGTAAGGCCGTTGCTGATGATGGGCGAAAATCGGTGTGAAGTTCGATGGCAACGCGCATTCACTCACGAATATCAGAATTGTGTCAGTGTATGGGGATTGTCAACACATTGTCGAAATTGCAAATTTTAATATTTATAACACATATTGGAAACTTACTGATTAATAGTTTATATGATGCAATGGGGACATTTGCATCATGGTTTGAGATGGCGTTCAAGCGTTGTATGCTCGGAGTGACATTTCATGTCAACGGCCTTTACCTAACCTATGCCAATGTTTCATTCACTGACGTATATATAAAACAATGGTTGTGTCAATTTCCCAAAGAGAGGTTTGTATGCAAATATGATCGCGAACTGGCATGCGATTGGATGATATTTATAGCTTTTGGCCTGGCGACTATGCACAGTTTATGAAAAGTCACTGATGATGGAGCACCACCAGCAGCAGCGGTTTCGCTAAAAATGTAACGAAAATATATTGCGAAGTAAATAAAAATAACATAGTAAAAATTCATGTTACTTTAAATAAAACTACTTCGTTACAAGTAAAAGTATTTAGTAAAAATTCTACTTCGTTACATGCCAACCCTGTTGTCTCTTAATTGCGATTGCCTATAATGACTAGCTTGAGATAATTATAATAATATTCATCTCTATATTGTTATATTCACCAAAAACTTGCTGATGATTTCTAAACTGACAGCGGGTGTCTTAGCATTGTTTCGTGTCATCAGCTTTCACAACCCTCATACTACAATTGTAGGTAAAAGATGACACATATATGTATATGAAATTGCCACATGTGGGCCATCTTTCTTACGTTGGTGCTGGGCTTGAGACGGGGGTGGAATATGGTTTCACCCTGTTTGTTTATGAGGAAGGAGTAGACCGTGCCCCACTGGTGGTGACTAAGGAAGTTCTCCGTCTCCTCCAGGGTAGCGTCTATCCCGGCCACACCTATTGTTCTACAACACAAGGATGCGGTGTACTTACAGGTACAGTGAGCTTGTAGCATACGTATGACTGTCATGCTGGATGGACGGTTAGCACGTTATGTTGGAGACTACAGACCGCCGAGTTATTCCAGACTGCCAATGTGTGTAGCATACGTATGACTGTCATGCTGGATGGATGGTTAGCATGTTATGTTGGAGACTACAGACCACCGAGTTATTCCAGACTGCCAATGTGTGTAGCATACGTATGACTGTCATGCTGGATGGACGGTTAGCACGTTATGTTGGAGACTACAGACCGCCGAGTTATTCCAGACTGCCAATGTGTGTAGCATACGTATGACTGTCATGCTGGATGGATGGTTAGCACGTTATGTTGGAGACTACAGACCGCCGAGTTATTCCAGACTGCCAATGTGTGTAGCATACGTATGACTGTCATGCTGGATGGACGGTTAGCACGTTATGTTGGAGACTACAGACCGCCGAGTTATTCCAGACTGCCAATGTGTGTAGCATACGTATGACTGTCATGCTGGATGGATGGTTAGCACGTTATGTTGGAGACTACAGACCGCCGAGTTATTCCAGACTGCCAATGTGTGTAGCATACGTATGACTGTCATGCTGGATGGATGGTTAGCACGTTATGTTGGAGACTACAGACCGCCGAGTTATTCCAGACTGCCAATGTGTGTAGCTGGATGGTTGGGTTGTTGGGTTTTTGAATGAAATGGTTGATGTCTGGATCATGGAAAGGTGGATGTCTGGATCATGGAAAGGTGGATGGATGTGGTGATGGATCATGGAAAAGTAAATCAATAGAAAAGTGGGTAGAGTGAAAGATGGATGGTTGAATCGTGAAAAATGGATGAATGATAGGTAGATTGTGTGGATAGATGGATGTGTAGATGGATGGATAAACAAATGGATTGATGTGGGAACAAGTAAATGAATAAGAACCCGCTGTCACAAAAACCATCCAGTCTTTGTGGTGAGGCAAACCATTTTATGTTGGAAATGATGGGCTATATAAATTGCAACATAGCTATTTCATGAGAAAATGAATTTTAAACCAGTTAATATAACACAATGCTGTTGAATTAAGAGCACTCTGTCAGCCAACTTAAACCTATCTCAATATGTTTTCTGTTTACTCACCTGCCATCCACCTTGCTGATACATGCCACGACATAGGTGACCATGAGACCGAGGCCCCATGCATCAAGATAGGGAGACGTCCACAGACCCTCAGTGTTCTTGGCATTACTAGACAGGAAGTCAAAGTAGTTGCTCATCTCTGAGATGAGGTTCTCTCCACTGGTCAGTTTCTTCATGCTGCCCCGGTGGTCACAGGCGAGACGTCCAGGGAACACCTCACCATCGTCTATGGTCAGGTAGCTGAAGATACGAGCCTGCAGAGAGGGAAACTGGGTAGTAAGGTAACACATATCTGTCCATCCATCTATCTGTTCGTCTATCTATCTGCCCGGCCATCCATCCTTTGGTCTGTCTGTCCATCCATCTGTCTGTTCATCTATCTATCTATCTATCTGACCATCCATCCTTTTGTCTGTTTGTCCATCCACCTGTCTGTTCACCTATCTATCTGTCTGACCATCCATCCTTTGGTCTGTATGTCCATCCATCTGTCTGTTCATCTATCTACCTATACATCCAACCATCCATCTGGTCCATCCATCCATTCATGGGTCCATCCGTCTGCCTGTCCATCCATGTGTATGCTTGTCTGTCAGATCATCCATATCTTTCCATCCATCCGTTTGTCTGTGTTTCCATCTGTCTGTCTGTCAGCAGTCTACTGGACACAATATCTGATACAGTTGAATGACCTATACCTTCCTATTTAAAGATTTATGTAAATAGTGATATAGATACCTGTGGGTTCATATGTTCATTCCTATTGTGTGCGACGTCCCATGCCTTTGACCAATTGTATTTGCAGATGGGGCCAGGAACGTAGCCACTCCGGGTGTAGTAACCTATTAATTAATGTATGTATTTATTAACAATTGATATATTCACTACAAGATTTAACAAGACTACAATCTAAAACAAAACTACAATCCAAAACAAGACTACTATCCAAAACAAGACTACAATCCAAAACAAAATTACAATCCAAAACAAAACTACAATCCAAAACAAGACTACAATCCAAAACAAGACTACAATCTAAAACAAAACTACAATCCAAAACAAGACTACAATCCAAAACAAGACTACAATCCAAAACAAGACTACAATCCAAAACAAAACTACAATCAAAAACAAGACTACAATCCAAAACAAAACTACAATCCAAAACAAAACTACAATCCAAACAAGACTACAATCCAAAACAAGACCAAAGATGACAATTGGACAAAGAAGACATTGTCTTATCAAGAGTTCAAAAATGTTTCATCTATGTATAACCCACTCTCCTGGGATATTTGTCAACTTTGTTTTTAAACATATTCACGCTGCTAGCATTTACACAATATGTAGATAATTTTTTCCATTCATTTATTGTCCTCTGTGAAAAAGAGTATTTCCTGATATCCAATCTACACTGATCCTTTATGAATGTTACCTCATGTCCTCAAGTTCTATTATCTTTCTTGAGTGAAAAAAAATATTTCTATCAATATTTTCATACCCATTCAATATCTGAAAAACATCAATTTTATCTCATATCAACCTTGTCTCTGGTTTTGTTAGACCACATTCTTTTAGGCATTCATTCAAGTGTATCTGTATCCTTCTTATGATACGGCCTCCAAGCTTGTATACAGTATTCTAAATGAGGTCTCACTATTGCTTTATGCACAAGTATAATTAGCTCTTTTTTCCGTACATGCATGTACACCAAAATGCTAGAACTGACAGACAGCCAAAACAGGACAGTCTGCCAAACAGCAGCTGTCAGCAAGCTACACTGCGCCCCCGTCTGGCGTAAATGACCGCCCAGTCATCAACAACAGAAACAGATACTGCCATCTCGACCCTGTTTCAACTGCGGTGAAATGCCCCACCCAAGGAGTTGAGTGCTCCAAATGTTACCAGTTGCATCACTTTGCTCGATGGTGTAAGAGCTGCACAAGCACATGCCCGCTGCACGGCCTATGAAGTGCTGCGAGCAATGCGTAAATCACTTGGCCAAAGCTGAGGACTATGATAGTCACGAGTATATTTACTCCATCAACGCCATCAGCTCGGATATCACCCCTACCCCACGCTCGGGTGACAGTCGACAACATTGAGCTAAACACGCTGATCTACACTGGAGCCAGCATCAACGTGATCGATGAAGAGAAGTTCACGCAGTTCCACCCAACACTATTTCGGGGAAAGACTAAGATAGTGGTGTATGGGTCAACTACGAAAATTGTTCACCTAGGCCAATTTGACGCAACGCATCGTATGCTGAACTTGAGGCGACATGCAGCAATGCATCTTCAGCTAAGAAGACCCCTGAACCCTGGCAATGATCGTGACTGAGGAAGACGCCCACACATCTCGATGTTTATGAACTGGTGAAACAGTGTTAGATGTTTAAGAACCGGCTAAATAGCGAACATTAATAATACAATTCTATTTGGACAATCTAGAAATAATATTCAGCCACGAATGACTATCTTCGACTTGACAGACATTGTCTGTACTAGTGACTATCTCTTTGACTAGTTAGAAATTGTTAGTTCTATATTATTCTAAAGAGATTATATAAGCAACTTGCGGAGGAATGTAGTGTTCTTATACACGCATCACCTAGACGGTGCCAACGTATATGCCCCTCAGCCCTGGCTTACAAATGTAACTAATGGGTATATAGCGTAGTGCTAGGCCCCACTGCTATAGTCAGAGATGATAAGCACACAACACAAGACCATCCTCTTTCTTATCTATATAAACGACCTACCTAACAGCCTCAAATCAACTGTCAGCAATGCTGATGACACTATTATCTACATGACAATATCCAACAGTACTGATGCGACAGCCCTTCAACAAGATCTAGACAAATTGGCCACATGGAGTTCCATCCCCAGAAATGTAGTGTCCTAAACATAACCAGATCCCATAACCCCAAATACAAATGATATACTCTTCACTGCTACATACTCGTAAAGGAGGACAACTATCTTGGTGTGTTCATAAATAAAACACTGTCCTGGAATGACCATATTGATGGTGTCACAAAAAAGTAAATGCATCCTTAGCTTTCCTACAAAGAAATTTCAAAGTTGGCCAGGAAAAATAAAAACCCAGTGTTATTTCACCTTTCACCCAACTTTTACCCCCTGTGAGGCCCTCTTTACACACGCATTCCAAAGCCTTTCAACTCCCCTTAATCACTAAGCAATTCATCCTGTACAGCTTCTTACCCCGTACAATAACTGGAACAACCTGCCAGCCAACGCAGCTACAGTGCCTAGTTTGGAGATTTTCAGACAGAAGATCTCCAGCTTGCAACATTAATTGATATTGCAGTTTCACATTATCTCTTTCCATCCATCCGTTTGTCTGTGTTTCCATCTGTCTGTCTGTCAGCAGTCTACTGGACACAATATCTGATACAGTTGAATGACCTATACCTTCCTATTTAAAGATTTATGTAAATAGTGATATAGATACCTGTGGGTTCATATGTTCATTCCTATTGTGTGCGACGTCCCATGCCTTTGACCAATTGTATTTGCAGATGGGGCCAGGAACGTAGCCACTCCGGGTGTAGTAACCTATTAATTAATGTATGTATTTATTAACAATTGATATATTCACTACAAGATTTAACAAGACTACAATCTAAAACAAAACTACAATCCAAAACAAGACTACTATCCAAAACAAGACTACAATCCAAAACAAAATTACAATCCAAAACAAGACTACAATCCAAAACAAAACTACAATCCAAAACAAGACTACAATCCAAAACAAGACTACAATCTAAAACAAAACTACAATCCAAAACAAGACTACAATCCAAAACAAAACTACAATCCAAAACAAGACTACAATCCAAAACAAGACTACAATCCAAAACAAAACTACAATCCAAAACAAGACTACAATCCAAAACAAAACTACAATCCAAAACAAAACTACAATCCAAACAAGACTACAATCCAAAACAAGACCAAAGATGACAATTGGACAAAGAAGACATTGTCTTATCAAGAGTTCAAAAATGTTTCATCTATGTATAAGTCCCACTCTCCTGGGATATTTGTCAACTTTGTTTTTAAACATATTCACGCTGCTAGCATTTACACAATATGTAGATAATTTTTTCCATTCATTTATTGTCCTCTGTGAAAAAGAGTATTTCCTGATATCCAATCTACACTGATCCTTTATGAATGTTACCTCATGTCCTCAAGTTCTATTATCTTTCTTGAGTGAAAAAAAATATTTCTATCAATATTTTCATACCCATTCAATATCTGAAAAACATCAGTTTTATCTCATATCAACCTTGTCTCTGGTTTTGTTAGACCACATTCTTTTAGGCATTCATTCAAGTGTATCTGTATCCTTCTTATGATACGGCCTCCAAGCTTGTATACAGTATTCTAAATGAGGTCTCACTATTGCTTTATGCACAAGTATAATTAGCTCTTTTTTCCGTACATGCATGTACACCAAAATGCTGGAACTGACAGACAGCCAAAACAGGACAGTCTGCCAAACAGCAGCTGTCAGCAAGCTACACTGCGCCCCCGCCTGGCGTAAACGACCGCCCAGTCATCAACAACAGAAACAGATACTGCCATCTCGACCCTGTTTCAACTGCGGTGAAATGCCCCACCCAAGGAGTTGAGTGCTCCAAATGTTACCAGTTGCATCACTTCGCTCGATGGTGTAAGAGCTGCACAAGCACATGCCCGCTGCACGGCCTATGAAGTGCTGCGAGCAATGCGTAAATCACTTGGCCAAAGCTGAGGACTATGATAGTCACGAGTATATTTACTCCATCAACGCCATCAGCTCGGATATCACCCCTACCCCACGCTCGGGTGACAGTCAACAACATTGAGCTAAACATGCTGATCTACACTGGAGCCAGCATCAACGTGATCGATGAAGAGAAGTTCACGCAGTTCCACCCAACACTATTTTGGGGAAAGACTAAGATAGTGGTGTATGGGTCAACTACGAAAATTGTTCACCTAGGCCAATTTGACGCAACGCATCGTATGCTGAACTTGAGGCGACATGTAGCAATGCATCTTCAGCTAAGAAGACCCCTGAACCCTGGCAATGATCGTGACTGAGGAAGACGCCCACACATCTCGATGTTTATGAACTGGTGAAACAGTGTTAGATGTTTAAGAACCGGCTAAATAGCGAACATTAATAATACAATTCTATTTGGACAATCTAGAAATAATATTCAGCCACGAATGACTATCTTCGACTTGACAGACATTGTCTGTACTAGTGACTATCTCTTTGACTAGTTAGAAATTGTTAGTTCTATATTATACTAAAGAGATTATATAAGCAACTTGCGGAGGAATGTAGTGTTCTTATACACGCATCACCTAGACGGTGCCAACGTATATGCCCCTCAGCCCTGGCTTACAAATGTAACTAATGGGTATATAGCGTAGTGCTAGGCCCCACTGCTATAGACAGAGATGACAAGCACACAACACAACACCATCCTCTTTCTTATCTATATAAACGACCTACCTAACAGCCTCAAATCAACTGTCAGCAATGCTGATGACACTATTATCTACATGACAATATCCAACAGTACTGATGCGACAGCCCTTCAACAAGATCTAGACAAATTGGCCACATGGAGTTCCATCCCCAGAACTGTAGTGTCCTAAACATAACCAGATCCCATAACCCCAAATACAAATGATATACTCTTCACTGCTACATACTCGTAAAGGAGGACAACTATCTTGGTGTGTTCATAAATAAAACACTGTCCTGGAATGACCATATTGATGGTGTCACAAAAAAGTAAATGCATCCTTAGCTTTCCTACAAGGAAATCTCAAAGTTGGCCAGGAAAAATAAAAACCCAGTGTTATTTCACCTTTCACCCAACTTTTACCCCCTGTGAGGCCCTATTTACACACGCATTCCAAAGCCTTTCAACTCCCCTTAATCACTAAGCAATTCATCCTGTACAGCTTCTTACCCCGTACAATAACTGGAACAACCTGCCAGCCAACGCAGCTACAGTGCCTAGTTTGGAGATTTTCAGACAGAAGATCTCCAGCTTGCAACATTAATTGATATTGCAGTTTCACATTATCAACTTTTCTCTTTCTTCCAAATATTTTATTACTTTCTCTTACAGTACTTTAGCACGTGTGCACACACACCGAGTATATAAGCCTTGAAGATAGGGTTGACTTTATACATACATATATATATATATATATATATATATATATATATATATATATATATATTATATATACATATACACTGTGTTGCTGTATTATATAATTTTACGTCAATAATATTTATATAAATTTTTAGTATAACAAAATATACATTATATACATATTTCTATGCATTTGTAATAAAATATATAAAATATATAAAAACATTATTAAAGACTTTTTATATTTTTTATAAGATAGATGTATATAAAATATAAACATATGCACATATATTGCATTGTTTGCAATTGTTCATAACTACAAATGAAAAAGTACCATTTATTACAACACACCACAACACTACGCCACAACACAAATATGTGGGCATAATAATAAGCATGTGGCAACTGGGGTACAGGGCAACTGTACCACACAGTCGTTTACAACTAGGGTACAGGGCACATACAGGCAACTATACCACACAGTCATTTACAACTAGGGTACAGGGCACATCCAGGCAACTATACCACACAGTCATTTACAACTAGGGTACAGGGCACATACCAGCAACTGTACCACACAGTCATTTACAACTAGGGTACAGGGCACATACCAGCAACTGTACCACACAGTCATTCACAACTAGGGTACAGGGCACATACCAGCAACTGTACCACACAGTCATCAACAACTAGGGTACAGAGCACATACCAGCAACTGTACCACACAGTCATTTACAACTGGGGTACAGGGCACATACCAGCAACTGAGCTACATAGTCATTGACAACTAGGGTACAGGGCACATACCAGCAACTGCGCCAAACAGTCATTGACAACCAGGGTACAGGGCACATACCAGCAACTGTACCACACAGTCATTGACAACTAGGGTACAGGGCACATACAGACAACTTGAGTAGTCAACTTCACTGTTGGAGTTATAACAACTAGAATAAGATAGAAACATTCCTCCCACAACTCTACATATACAACTAAATGTGTACAGCTAATTACACCAATAACTTAAGCACAAATCTAGATACAACACAATCTACATACAACACTGTGTCTCAGAACAAATGTACTCATCTACAAATAAAAGGTACAGAATTCTCAGCATCCTCACAACATGGTGGCCAACTACAATTCCAACCTAATACAGAGGATCATGTGGGACAGACCTGGTCCACATCTGACCTCTTCTCCATCCGTGTCCTTGCCGTCCGTCACGAATATGATCACTGACTGACAGCCCGTCTTGGCCTTGCCATTGAGCAGGTCAAAGGCCACCTCGAATCCCCTCCTGGCCCGCCATAACAACAACAGTTTGCCTGACCGCTCAGCAATAACTGTCATGGGGTATTAACTATCTCACAATACTACAACATGTGTTTCTGGTGGGAAATTAAACTGCACAGGGAAATGACTGCAGGTGGAGATTCTTGTGCAAGCCTATATGCCACATGAAAAGGATAATTAAGTAAGAAAATGACTCATGGAGAATTTACATTACTCAGAACCAAGAAGATGTATCGAGTTTTAATTAAATAATCACTGATTAAAAAGTATGATCCTTATGGTACTGCATCCCATAGAATTTCTCCAGGCGTGTGCTTCACAACCTTTCAATTTTGAATTGCGATCTTAAATACATACAATAAACAAATTTTATTATAATATTAACAAAATTATATGTAGAATCTACATTTTACACTTCGATCAACTCAAAAGTGACATGCCTCATCTGCATAGGATAAGCACAACAGTAAAGTGCCACAAAGCCATGAAACACTGTTGAATTCATTAGAACTAAGATGATACTATCATTATTGCCAAACACTCACTCTAGCTCACTGGTTCCTCCTGGCTCTAGTTTGAATGTCTTCTCAATCAAGTCTTTTCTGTGTGCTACAGTCGCAGGCACGAGACGCTCCTGCTGGCAACTGAGGACTTTGGTGGAGAAATAATGCCACCTGGCAACATATACACCTTACACACAGCGTCCTAATCCAGGACAGGTTGGCAATAAACCAATATATACATGAAAACTGGCCAACTTAAAACTGGCAGAGAGACAGACTGCTGGAGAGATAGGATGATTGGCAGATAATAATAATAATAATAATAATACCTTTACCTGGTCCAAAGATATGGATATACATTTGATAAAACTACGGCAAGGAGTTAAAAATACAAAGTACAAAAACCTGCAAGAAAAAATGGATGAATATGGTACACAGATGGTGGCTACACCAACACAGGCTACAGTCTACACAGACTTACTGTTACATAACCACCAACATGGTTACATGGCACCAGTGACCCGTTCATACTGATCTTCACAAACGCATCTTTGTAAGTATCAGTGTGATTAAGAAAAATATTTTTATTTATGACAACTTGGAAGTTTGTTTGAATAGAGAGGGGGGAATGGAAAGGAGAGCAAGGAAAGAAAAAAGATAGTAGAGGGAGAAGAGAGGGGGAGAGGGAGGAGCAAGGCGCAGTGGCAGTAAGAGTAGGGGGTAAACTGAAATAGAGATGATATAGGAAAACAGCACATATTAACTATTTCTGATTTGACAGTCTCAGGATATATTTTCGAATGTTTAGAATTAGTTGTCGACCTATAGACTTACTTGCCAACTTCGTCCCAATGACTGGCCCGGGCGCAGATCACATTGACATAGTCTTGCTTTGTCAGGGTATTAATGACAGTTTTTGCAACGCCCTGTGCAATTGTAAACTTCTCACCCTTCATTGAGAGGCTGCAATGAGAGGTGCATTATGGAACATGTGCAGGATGCCATCTCAAAACATCACTGTAAACCAAACTGGTCATTTAACCTCAGACCACCTCTCCTACATGACTTTTGATTACATTGAACTGTGGATACCCATGACCTCTTCTTTCATGCTGTAATCATCACATACCATTCAGGGGGTCTTCCAGGGGGTAAAGTGTACAGTGCTTTGATGAAATGGTGCAAAACTGCCAAATATGGATGAGACAACTACTGATTTCACATATTACACACTGAGTTCATACATGCTAAAATATTTTGAAGTATTTAAAAAAGTATTTAAATATTTCAAATACCTCGTAGTGTATTTGAAATGAACATTTCTGATGTTACAAATAATATATAGCTAATCTATTTTAAATGCACCACAGGTATTTGACAACATGTGTTCCCATGATGCAATGGGTTAGATGCAAACACCACTCGTGAATTAATATGAATTACCTGCAGTCTAGGATGATGATGACATCCTTAGGTCCGCCTGTTGCTGCTATATACCAGGGTCTCACTCGGGGGTCATAGTCATTATAGAAGCCAGCAAAGTTGGTGTCCCATTCTCGGCCTGGGTACATCCGGGTTAGGCCCACGTTCGACCCAAAATACTGCCATCTGCACCGAAATGCCAAGTACACCAAACAGGTATGACATTATACTCATGAGTTAATTCCACAATGATTTGCCATAGCAATAGACAGGAAACAAACTTGTAGGTTAGGAAAAGTGCAGGTATTATCCAGGTATTATCATAAACATATATTAACAAATATATACACACGCACGCACGCACGCACGCACGCACACACACACACACTTATAAACCAATAGGGTAAGTGTAGGTAAGGGTAAACTCTAAATTTTTTATTTCCCAACAGAAAATAGTTAGACTAAAATAAACACGAAGGCCTTGCTGTGTTTACAAGGGGCGTTTCTGGGGGTGTGGTGGGGTAATGGTTAGAATGTCCGGCTATCAATCGAGAGAATGCAGGTTTGAATCCTTTTGCTGCTGTTTTGAAGCTTTGACAATGTTGCCTCATCTGTATGAACGAGTACCTGCCTACAGACAGAGGTGGATATGTGAATGAATAATCTTCACCCAGTAAATGCAGCATGGCTGAATGCTTCCCAAAGAAGTCGAGATGATGTTGGAATAAACAGGTCTGCCGGGGGTGAATTGTAAAGTGCTTTGAGCAGTTCCAGTGACTGGATACCATGTTATATCAGAAAGCACCTTTTTCCAGCATTGACTTGCTTATTACCTGGTATGAGTGTTCACCTTAATCTAATTCATTAACTAGTACTACCCAAAGGTTTGTCAGTTAGCTTGTGTTAGCATGAGCCACACCTGATCTGTGTGTCCTCTGCAGCATTCAGCTTGAAGACATCATCGAGTTGTGACGTCCAAATGACTGTATTAATTGTGGCTGGGTCATCCCTGGGAACTTCATCTGGGATCTTTACTGCTGACGACGTCAAACTGACTGTCTGCTTGAAATAACTGTGGTGGCAATAGCAAGCGCCTGGTCAATGTCCAGCCAACCATACAGTACACACAATGGAGTATGACATGTGCTCACATATGAATCTTTCAATGCAGCTACATATTTGTTTAATGTTTCTCCTTATATATATGTTCCATTTGCCACAACAATTAAATACTAATTAATACAATACATAATAAGTTGCATAAATATTATTATACTAATACATTAGTAAGAACTAGTCAACATATAGTTTCATTTCGCATTCATATGTCATATTGTTGTCACTTTTTGTGTTCTAATATATGTATAATAACACCATTCTACAAAGAAATTATTATTATTTTATGAAAAGATACTGACGGACTGAAGCCAAGGTCTTTGGGGAGTCTTGATGGGATGTCTGTATCACGATACATCTCCAAGCCGACCTTGGTCAGTTTTGGAGGAATAGTTGCATTTGCAAGTAACATTCTATCATATGCTTCCACCGCTTTTTCGGCGATTCTCTGCAAATACACACTCAATTATTTTCTTTAAACTTTAGAACTTTATGTTTACCTAACAATATACCACGTCAACTTGATAGCCTATTCAGATTCAACTATGAGGTAAGGGTAACTTTTTTCTAACTGACCTGCTCTCGTGTGCAGAGTTTGGGATTGATATCTAAAGGCGCAAACATCCACTGATAAAATAGCCATTGATGGTGTACACACATATATAACAAAACACCACATTCCTCACAGCTGGTTCAAATAAGATCCACATTTTATAGATGGTACCTTTCCAAGCATATTAATCTTAATAAATGCTTAATAATAATTGCATAAATTGCATATAAATAAATCAAATTATGCCCAGATCTGTACAGCTATCTATAAAAAGATGCAGGCTTCTTTAACCAATCATGTTGTATGTAACTGACCCGTGCAGTGATCTTCTTGCTGTGGAAATAGTTCCCGAGACTCTCTTTCACCTGTCTCATGAGAACATCACCATCCTTCTCCTCAAATGTGTAGTTGGCCGTGTCAAACAAGCTCTGTGTGTACTCGCGCTTAATGCCCTCACTCGCCAGCTGTCGGAGGACACACACAGTACTGCAGCTATCATATAATTCAGTAAATCATTCAGTCAATTTCCACAGTGATAACAATTTACAACCAATACTTCCTCTGTGTGCCGGTAGGGATCATAGTGGCCTAGCGAGTATTCAGTTTCTAAGCTCATGCTAACCACTCACCAATGGCTAAAAATATTAAATTTGGCTAAACAAAACAGAAGACCTTTTGCCAGTTTGGCTGGAAACAGTAGGTTGGCTAAAAAAAATCACAATTACCCAAATAGCTAAACAATAAAAATATTAGATTGAGCCATGAGTTTACTTGCTCTTTTTGCATTCTTTCCAGGTTATTGGTGTAACAAAGATACAAACACGGCTAAAGATGACTGCATGTCGGAAGACAGCAAAAGTATTTTGGAAAGATTAAATTCTACCAGTTTATCCTAAGAAAAGACTGATGAAATGGTGTGCCCACAGAACATATGACAAGGCTTCTAGGAAGGCACCTAGACAAATATAATAGCATTTTCAGATTATGTCACTTTATGCATAGAAAATTCAAGTTGTAATCAATATTCAGTGCATTTTACCTTGGAACAATCCAAATAATTATGATACGTTTTTCTGCGCTCTACACTGCGCCCTACGTAAGCATAGCAAGAACAATGACAAATCGCATGTTAGTTAAGGTCCAGACTCCTACTGGCCACTCACCTGCAGTATGTAGTTCTGAATAAGCATGGCCCAGTTCTGGACATCTCCAGCCAGTGTTCCATCTTCAGCCTTCTGGTACCAGTGTTGATTGTCACCGACCAGGGTTTGTGATGACAGCAGCAGCCACAGGCAAATGTACTGAGACGTTGACATTGTCAATATGTAGTTACAGATATCTACTTTGATCTGCCTGCAGGGAAAACAAAGGAGACAAATTTTAAACTACTTGTGGTCTTATGCAACTGCTAATAGGAATGGTATACTTGTTGAGTAATTTCAATACTAGAAAGTTAATGCTTCCGGGGCTAGTTTATCGACTGTAAATTTGTGAGAGAAAAAAATGTTGGGGGTAAATACTTGTGTCAACTATTTTAAGACAACTGCCCTGTCCTAGCCCTTAATATCATAGAATGCCTCCCCTCGTCAGTACATTACATAAATGATGCCATTTTAACATATCACTGATTATGTAATGACGACTTTCTATATGGCCTTCCGCCGTCCTTATGACCCTACTCGTGTGGCACTTGGTGGACATGACATCGTCTGCTGAGATGAAAATCAAGGCAGTGTCTTATTGATTATCAATATCTTCATAATGTCGGGTTCCTTGGTCGACAACTGACTGAATAAAACACCCCAGCAAAGACTCACTTTACTAAATGCATTAAAATGTATCACGCAGTAGCTATCATTGTTATAATGCATGAAACTGAAAACATTCTCACCTCACTTGGCGTCTTTAGCAGGCGTCTGAATCACAGGATGCTTCGAATGTGCACCGTGCATGAGTTGTTGTGATTTACCTTTCTATCGAAGGAGGTGATTGGTCAAACATTATTAAATGGTCGATGGTTGAGAGCGATGTAATCGAGGAGCATATTGCTACAAATGGCACAAACCGTACCCGTAGAGGGACAGTTCGACGACGCAGAGGATGACAGGCAAGTAAAACATCAACAACGATTCGGAATTAATGAATCAGAACTTATAAAAAATCTACAGCTGGGAATGTCCAAGTCGTGTGAGCGATAATATAGAACGAGCACATGGTTGCTTCACTATTTCTCGCTGTTATTTCCAACCGTGCTCTGGTACCGTACTTGAGCCAATGTCCATTATTTTATGTTAGACAACCTCGTTGACGTTATTTGTGCAAGTGGCAGTGGTGACATTTGTTAGTTTCAGTATAGTAGATAAGATAGATGAATAATAGATAGATAATTGTTGGTATTTATATCTTAAATTGGCAAAGCAAAAGTTAAGTTCTTATATACTGGTATTTGCGCTCATAACATCAACTTGAGCAGCATGAGGGAACACCAACTAGTGTGATCGAAATGTTCAAAATAGAACGTTTGACAGAAGCAGTTGCTTTCTATGGCTATATGCCTATGGTTGAAAAGAATTGCACTGGCTATTCGCAGAGCAGCTCTGCAAATTACAGCAAAAGTTATCCTTATTTACAGAACAGGAATCAACTAATCATTGTGGTCTTTTGTATACGTATGTAGACAATATATTTGATATGATTAATAATTATTAATTTAGTATGTTATGTTAGTATGTTGTGCCAGGATTTCAGTTATTAGTGAAGCAGAATTTAGACAGTTTTTGTTATGTCTGTTCCATGTCTGTTTGTGTTAGTATGTAGACAATATTTCAATTATTTAATATATTATGCTAGCATATGCTACAAAATCTCATTGCAATACCATTTAATATAACAACGTTTTACAGAAATTTATTAAATTGACCAAATGAATAAACAAGATAATAACACAAGTATAGCGTTAGTGTTTTGTAACAGGATCTTGATTGATTGTATTTAGGCTAATGTGTTGTGTACAGTTTTATGTATTCAGGTCATCCGTAAAATATTGATTGATTGTATTTAGGCTAATGTGTTGTGTACAGTTTTATGTATTCAGGTCATCCGTAAAATATTGATTGATTGTATTTAGGCTAATGTGTTGTGTACAGTATTATGTATTCAGGTCATCCGTAAAATATACTTTCGTCAGGATTTCACATGTCATTGTAAACTATGCATGGTTATTAGTTAATAAAACGCTGTCCTGGTTGTTCACTACAGTACTGCCTTGTGTTCATTCATATCTATACCATATATATAACATATACTATTCCTTATACCATAATGTGGCAGGGGTGCCAACCTCCCTCTATGGCGCTACAAAAAGTACTGTTCACGTGATAGGAAATCTGAAAGCATCTGCAGAATGACTGCCATACTTTTAGACTAGTGTAGGTTTAAAGGTACGCCTCTGTAATGAGTCTTCCCACGATTCGTAGAATAACTTGCCGTAATTCGCAGAGCTGCTCTGTGAATAACAATAACTTTTGTTGAAATTCACAAATCACGGAGGTGCTCTGAGAATAAGAACAACTTGCCGTAATTTGCAGAGCTGCTCTGAGAATAAAATTACAATTTGCCATAATTCGCAGAGTTACTCTGCAAATAAAGCCAATTGTTTCCGAACTGCTCTGCAAATAAGAAACATTTTGGCCATTATTCGCAGAGCTGCTCTGCTAATAGTCTCTAAAAAATGAATAGCATTGAAGGAGTACATGTATATATATTTTGCATTCTATAGGTACTAATTGTAATTTTTCCCTGTAGAACATGCCCAGAATGCATTTCGTCATCACGTGTTGGCGTTGAAGACACTACCGCAAGTGTAGAACATGGTACGTACAAGTACAAGCATATTACCAAAAATAATGTTTGTGAAATTTTTTTTCTTTTTTAAAATCATGTTTTTGTGCTAACAATGCACTATTCAGTAAAAAAAGGTTCAGTATATAGCAGGGTTGTTTGATTTAAATCATGATTTAAATCACTCCAAAAAAATGATTGATTTATGATATTTTTTTTTTTAATCACTGATTTATATGAATTTAACACAAATAATTGTTCACAAGCATCGAGATCAACAAAGTTTTGTGTATGTTTGAGCTATTCCCTTTCTGAATGTAGTGAAGCCACACAAACTTGTCTTCCAGAGGAAGTATCTTTTCAACTCAGAAGCCCTGAAGTCCACTGAGAGCGTGTGCTAGTTGTTACCAATTTAGTATGTTGACTCAAGTGAGACAGCCTGGGCTACAGACTAATACTGTACTGGTTTGCAGTCTGGTTTGAGACCCTTAGAGTAGGCAGAGCCCTGGACAGGTCCTAATCCACCTTCTCAACAAACAATAATTATCAGGGCTACAGCCACAGACACACAGCATGCTTTCCTTTCCAAGACAAATTATACAACTATGAGGTCTTGTGGACATCTTCTAATGGGTGGATTCATCCCAATGAGTGCCATGAACAATTTAAAATTGGATCTGGCACTATATCAAATAAAATATATAATTATTATACATGTATTTTAAAACGACAGTTTTGTTGCTGTTGTAAATCAAACTATGTTATTATTATATAACCTTATATAAGCAAAAATCATGTACCCTCTGTTAAGACAAGTACCCATATTGATTTGAATAGAACATGTTTGAAAGAGTTTATAAATATAAAGACCTATATAAATGTCTATATACCAGATTAAAAATAAAATCAAATAAATAAAAAAAGAATATCTTTTTTAATCATGATTTTTTCAACCCTGGTATATAACAGTAGCAATGATTTGATTTGTTAAAATTTTGCTAAATTGACCAGTTTTAGGTGATCTGTTTTCTTCTGTAATGAGTGTCATACAATACAGTGAAGGAGCTGTCGCTGGAAGATGAGGAGGATGAGACTTGGGAGGAGGATGAGGAAGGTTACTCTGATGAGGATGAAGACTACGAGTGGGAGAACACTAGTGGTGGTGAGTGGATACCAGTGTTGTTACTTCGGTAACTCAGAAGCTCACAAAGGGAGCAAGCATAGTCACCCATGTAGCGATAACAAATAAAATATATTATGTAGTGATACCAAATAACATATATTATATAGCAATCACAAATAAAATATATTATGTAGCGATAACAAATAAAATATATTATGTAGTGATAACAAATAAAATATATTATGTAGCGATAACAAATAAAAATAATTAATCCAAAGGGAAGGCATGGCCCAATGTCCCGCCTAAATATGCCACTGAGGTAAATGGATAGCGAATTTGTGGAGATGGACTTCAGTGACAAGTTCATGAATACAGGCTTGTTGAAACAATTACTTTCTAGATTGTTTACTTTATTTGTGATGTTCAGTAATGGTGATGTAGCCACACACAGTTCAGATTTTAGGACTAAACTAATATGCTTTACAACTACAGGATATGATAATATGTAAATTCCAATGTATGTCTGCTTCCAGAAATTACTCAGAACCTAATATGTACTTGGATTCTGTTTATCATAATGTGAGCCACAATTACATTGTTTTCTCAACTAATTCAATACGGCTAACTGATGTCTATATTGTTTCCCAGAAGTACATATTTTTTAAGTAAAGCAGTAAAACAGATTATATTGTTGTCTAGTACTGCATAAGGCTCTTAAATGCACTTAAATGTTTGTATTAAAAAAACAGCCTGTTCATATTTTGTGCAGACCTCACTAACATTTTGTATTAATGAGTTCTCAAAAGGTAAACAAAAATTATTTTTCTTTTTATTGAAAGATAATTCATCTTCAAGCCATGTCATACATAAAAGTTTAAGGGCAACAACAGTCATGGTTTGGGGCCTATGCACCTATAAGAGTTACTAAAATATAACCCTTGCAACTACAATAAAAAATATCACTCCAGTGGTTTACCAGGAATACCTTGTTGAACACACATCGTCTTAATTCCATGGGCCACTTCATACTGTTTGATGACCCCAGAGTGCAAAGTCAACAAAATTATTTTGCCAGTTGAACATATGTTTTGTGTATACTGGCATCACTTAAGTACACCATGCACAGATTAGGTTACCCGACTTTCATAGAACTGTGCATGCGCTTATCAGTCGCGCTGATTAACATGGATGTCTTTAGTTTTTAATATTTCTGAGGTGCGTAGCCACAAAACCATGATCTTTGTTTTGCTTTAGATGTTGCATGGCGTGAATGCATGTAATGAACAATTCATAACAAATGTTGATATTTTATTTGTGTCTTTTAATTGGTAGATATAACAAAAAAGTACAAAGCCTTCTACCAACACCAGCAGGTGAGTTGACATATATCTCTAGGTGACATCTATGGCAATTCAGCATGTTTGTGTCTGTCACTTTGACAGTGTATCAGACAAAAGAGTCATGGCTTCGGGGTGTCAAACAAACACCACCATTTCGTCATAAACCGAAGGAAATCTTTGTTGCACCCAAATAGAGCACACCTGTCTGCATTTCAAGCTCCCTTATCAAGTCATTTAGCCCATCAGAAATATGGTTTTGTTGGTGTTCAGATCAGTAGTGTGTGAACAGTTAAGTAACTCGTACAGTCAATCTAATACAAGAGTGCATACTTTTGTTTAAATCCTCAAAAAAATTGACTTTAGTCATTACCAGTCGAGTAACTTGTGAAAGTTGGACTAGCCGTATGTCAAGGTATGCAGAGGTGGAGCCAATTTTGCAATTTTTGGCCAAATTTCTACTGGACTCAGACGAAAATAATTTAATTTATTTGACATTAGGTCTGCACCTACAAACAAAAACATAAACAAATCACATTGTATTCACAAACAGTGTAAGTTTACATTGGTGAGAAATAATACCATTTGGCTGTCATTTGTCTGCTATCTTCTTCATCTTCTCCTTTTCAGCCCAATGCCCAGCACACAAGGTCAGGAGGTCGGACTGCCGCCAAATATCAAGTGCACAACAAAAACTTTGTAAAACTCAGCAGCAAGATCTCTGTCGGTATGTGGTGCATGTGGTACCATGTGGTGCTATTTATATTATTTTTTAACTTTCATATTTTCTAAAGTCAGTTATTATCAGATTAGTTTTTTCATGAAATAATTTCAACTCGACAGACCATTAGAAAGTGGCACCACAAAGGCTACCCAGAATTTGCACTCGCCCTTTCTGGCCCAGTCATCGTTGAGCCAATTATGACAAACATTGTGGCTCAACATATGCTGCAAGAATATGCCAACCTGTTTTAAATGCCTTGCCACCATGTGTGTGTGTTGTGTTCTTATGTTCGATGAAACTGTCTTCCAGAGAGGTACGCTGGACCAAGACTGCTGGGTTCTGCAGGCAACATGCTGGCGGAGAGTAATCGCAAGGCAGACATGGTCAGGTAAGGAGGCTTGTCTGTAGAGCGCAGCATACAATCATGTCTGTTCTGATTTTTGCATGGAAAACCAGTAAAATATTTGAGACACAATTATTATCTCTGTGATGTCAACAGCCACTACACTCAGAGAATGCATCAATAACAATGTGTTTTAAATAGTCCTACAATGAGCACCATTGTCCATCTGTGTATGTATTGAAAGTACGGCTCACCTGAATCTGTTCCCCTACACATTAGTTCCAAAATTTGCCACCAGGTGTCATGATTAAACAGAAGAATGTGTGTTGCCTACTTTCTTAGTATGTGCTCACATTTTAGATTGGAAGGCTGATTGCTGTCTGTATTTTTGTCTGACGTGTGAATTTTAGTTTATTTATAACATCTAAACAGCCAAATTGACCTGTTTGTTTTTGTAAAAACAGTTTAATAATAAATCTGCTGCTTTGCTGCCTACCTATCTACAATTGATAGCAGCTTATTGCTGAGATATTGTATGTCATCCTACAAATGTGTTTACTGACAACAGTGTTGTACAGGTGTTTACTGACAACATTGTTGGTCAGGTGTTTACTGACAACAGTGTTGTACAGGTGTTTACTGACAACATTGTTGGTCAGGTGTTTACTGACAACAGTGTTGTACAGGTGTTTACTGACAACACTGTTGTACAGGTGTTTACTGACAACAATGTTGTACAGGTATTTACTGACAACAATGTTGTACAGGTGTTTACTGACAACAGTGTTGTACAGGTGTTTACTGACAACATTGTTGGTCAGGTGTTTACTGACAACACTGTTGTACAGGTGTTTACTGACAACACTGTTGTACAGGTGTTTACTGACAACAATGTTGTACAGGTGTTTACTGACAACAATGTTGTACAGGTGTTTACTGACAACAATGTTGTACAGGTATTTACTGACAACAATGTTGTACAGGTGTTTACTGACAACAGTGTTGTACAGGTGTTTACTGACAACACTGTTGTACAGGTGTTTACTGACAACAGTGTTGTACAGGTGTTTACTGACAACACTGTTGTACAGTTGTTTACTGACAACACTGTTTTACAGGTGTTTACTGACAACAGTGTTGTACAGGTGTTTACTGACAACACTGTTTTACAGGTGTTTACTGAAAACACTGTTGTACAGGTGTTTACTGAAAACACTGTTGTACAGGTGATTTTTCTGGTTTGTTTTGTGCACAGACAAAAGGTGCGTGATAAGTCAGATCGTGCAACTGCAGAACAGGTCATGGATCCACGCACACGGATGATTCTTTTCAAACTGCTGAGTAGACAGATCATCAGTGAAGTGAACGGATGCATCAGTACGGGCAAGGAGGCGAACGTCTACCACGCCGCAGCCAAGGACGATGTCCATCTAGCCATTAAGGTGATGTTCTGATATGATTTACTGCGTATTCAAAATACCAGTCCTTGAAATATTTACTGTGCATTTTAATTTAATTAGTTTTTAGTGAAATAGTGGTATAATTTAAATTTAGAATGTATTTTGGTAAGGTGGTGACACAAGATATTGTATTGTAGAAATGCAGTAGGATTTTGAAACATGCAGTTGTTATTTCCAAATACAAACATGGTGGATTTAAGAAAAATTCTGGATTAAATTAAAATAAAATTCCAAATAAAGATGATGGGTGATCCTGCTTTTATAGGTAATTTGACTATGTAATTTCTTGGTAAAACAAATTAATTATCCAAGGTTGTCTTCCTTGTGTGGTCTAGTTTGATAGGTCATGTGTTGTGATTGTGCAATTTAATGTATGCAATGTCCTCTCTATACAGGTGTACAAAACATCCATCCTTTTGTTCAAAGACAGAGACAAATACGTGACGGGAGAGTTCAGGTAGATTCTCTTATTAATAAACTTGTACAAAATGCATCTGCCAGGTTAATAATTCTACATTTCATATCTGACTGTTTAAAGATCACAGATCTTGTTGAATACACTGCATCTGTAATTTGAAGTAGACAATACTTTGGAATTATGCTGTGTTTTTCCATTTATGTGCTTTATTTGAAAGGTGCACTTCTCCAACAAAATCCCAGACCAGTGGTGTTGTTTGTGTTTTCTAAATAAACAAATAATGCTGTAACTTCTGTTACTTAATGTCTTCCCTGTTTGGGTAAATATTTACTAGATTTAGGTTCAATGGAAAGAATGTTTATTTAAAGATGTCCTTATCATCTCTGTTGACTTGTGGTGATGCAGGTTTCGTCATGGTTATTGCAAGCACAACCCCCGTAAGATGGTGAAGACTTGGGCCGAGAAGGAGATGAGGAATCTTACTAGGTGAGTACCTGTGGTTGATAGATGTGTCACAAAATATGGATTTGTGAATAAAAGATTACCTCATAAAATTGAGTATATAATAATAAAATTATTGTTATAATTGTTGATGTTTCATATTGTTAAATATTCTTACAGGATATACCAATCTGGGATCCCGTGTCCTGAACCAGTTCTGCTGAGGAGCCATGTTCTTGTGATGGGTTTTATCGGCAAGGAAGGCTGGTGAGTGGTGACAGTGTTCTACACCTTGGTATTGTCTAATATTCTGTACAGAGGCAAAACGATGTGCTTATAAAAATGTAACATCATAATTAGGGTTGAAGTTTTTACTATTATAACTGTAATGAAGTGATAACCATGCAAATTATGTAATTAAAATGGTTAGAAATAAAAATTCTAAAGACAGCATTGTTCTGTAATGATTATTCTTATATTGATGCATTTATTAATCTTACAATTGTTGTCTGTTTGTTGGATTTGCGGAGATGTTTTGCTTTTAAATGTTTCTGCACAGCCTGGTTAAATGACCTTTGATCTCTGTTTCAGGGCTGCGCCAAAGTTGAAGGATGCATCACTGCCAGAGTCCAAGATGCGGGAATTGTACACAGAGTGTATACAGATCATGCGCACACTGTACCAAGTGTGCAAACTCGTACACGCTGATCTCAGTGAATACAACATGCTGTGAGTGCCGTGCTTCTCTGTCTCTCTGATAGGTTCTTCTCTGTCTGGCCTGTTGGTGGTTCTGTGTGTTCCCTGTTGGGCATGAAGCTTATTAATGCAGTGAATCTTTCTTTTCACTTTATATTGAAATACATTTTTTTAAAGAAACTTTTTTTAAATCTAAGAAAAATCTGTTTATGAAAACATGCCAAGGTATTATATAATGTGTACAACAGAATAGATAATATTTACCCAAATTTGTACTGCTTCCTTTTGATTAAAGTGGAAACCCTGATAACAATGCGGACTAAGGAGCCATTTGTCAATTTACCTATTCATACAAAGAGCCCTAATGTTAGAGGGGATCAAGGCCTGCTTACTAAGTTTTTAAATGGCAGTTCCATGTGAAATATGACCACCGTCTTGTCATGCACTGCCACCTGTTGAGCTGCTATGGAACTACTGTTGTTTTAAATTGTGTGACTGTTCACCATGCGGCGTTGTAATACAATCTGACATCTTGGAAATAAAAAATTGTGGAATACAATTATCAGTGTTCTTTGGTGACACCGTGGATTTGTTAGAAAAACGCAAAGCTTTAGCATTATTACTATAGATAAATGTTTTAAAACATATTTTATGGTTATTATGGTCATATACTATGTTGTAACATTGTTACATTGATGTTTTTAAATTTTAGAACATTTTCAACATTTAAAGTACTAATTCAGGGTGTTTTTTATCCAAATATACATCTTTGCCTTAAATTTTTGGGAATATGATGGTTTGATATTTTTTGTTAAACTAGTAGTAAATATTGTGTCCTTAGTATACTATTTGTCATTGTAGATACCATGAAGGCAAGTTGTACCTGATTGACGTCTCGCAGTCAGTGGAGCATGACCACCCCCATGCACTTGAGTTCCTGAGGACAGACTGCACAAACATCACAGGTAGTGTATGAGCTGGTGAAGCAGGTAGAATGAGAGTATAAGTAAAACTGTAAACTCTGCAGTAGAGTCCATGAACTACCGATTGATTGATTGGTCGATCGATTGATTGATTGATTGATCAGCAGTAGCATATCAATAACATAATTTGCTGGCCTATTTGGCAAAATGGTCCAGTTTGTAAAATTTCTGCACAAAGTAATCTCTCTAGTTTCTTCTCCAAGCAATTTTTAAATATAATTTGACCATTATTCGTTTAATTTGAATGTTTTTGGATTAATGTAATTTTTGCATAGCATGTGGAGGGGACATAATTGTACAGGTATTAATGACATGCTCATCATGTCATTCATGTGATCCCATGATATCATGTCATTCATGTGATCCCATGACATCATGTCATTCACGTAATCCCATGACATTATGTCAATCACGTGATCCCATGACATCATGTCATTCACGTGATCCCATGACATCATGTCATTCACGTGATCCCATGACATCATGTCATTCACGTTATCCAATAAACATTGTCCACAGGTATTGGAAATTTGTATATAGTATAATTTATATCCAGCTTAACGGACCAGATACCAGAGCATACTAACATAAAGCTGTACATTATATGTAAAATGAACACATTCTTGTTGTTGTCAGACTACTTCGGTCGGAAGGGGGTTTGTGGGATGACAATGAAAGAGTTGTTTGACTTTGTCACCGACCCAACCATTGATGATGACAATATCACTGCATACCTCGACCGGGCCATGGAAATGGCATCACAGCGAACTGTCGAGGACATCACGGAGCAGCAGAAAGTTGAAGAGCAGGTCAGAGGAGTTCAAGGGTCAATCCAGATCTTGTGCATTTTAATATCTTCTAGAAAACTTTATATTTCCATGGGAATTTATGGAATTGCTGTGCCATTTTGTGATTCATCTGAGAGCTGATTGGATAAAGTTAAGTGAAACAAAATGGTCTCGTGATTTGACCCCTATTTTGTATATAGAATTCTGGATAACATTGTGTCCTTGATTTGATTTTGTTAGCACATTCACTGCAACATTTTACTCAGTACATGTATTGTCTTGTGTTTCTTTATGACTGGTTCATGTATTCACATGTGAAACAACAGTCTGTAAATGCGAAGTGCTAACAGTGACTTGTTTAAGTTTTATCATGAATGGTTGAAAGTAAATTTTATGTTAATGTTTATTTTGAGTTTTAAATCCATCATCACTTCGCACCACTGTTGTTGGCCGTCTCAGGTCTTCAAGCAGGCGTATATTCCTCGCACCCTCGACGAAGTAGTGGACTTTGAGCGGGACTTGAAGAGAATGGCTGAAGGTGTGGACACAGGACTGGTCAGTATAACAAGGTCAAACTGTCCACAGTCACCAGTGTTTTCTCCAAGATGGTGTTTAACAACATAACGCAATGTCTCCAATCCAGACTGTAGCATTTCATGGGTTAAATTTTGGCCAAAAAGCTGTAATTGTTCAGACTTAAAGAGGAGACTATGTTAGGATCAGGTCAGTTCTTATTTGATCATCAACTGTACTGAATTAATTAGACTGCAGCTACCAGTTTCCTTCATATCTGCATACTATTGAAGTCTCCATGGTCTTAAAAATGCTAACATTATTACTGTAATCATCATTGATTATTCTGGTCCCAACACTTGACCAGTGTACCATGTGCCAATGAGTTGTGTCTTGCTCCAGATAATGTACCAGACTGTGACTGGCATGAAGGCAGATCTCTCTGGAGCGAGGGAGGTGAGTGGTGATTGACAACATTTCTCTCCTCATTAAGGCGTCGCTTGGGTCTAAACGCATTTTATTTTCTTATTTCGTTATCACTGAATCTACAGAGCTGAAACTTTCATAGATTGCAAGTCCAGGTAAGAGTAATGCTGTGAATTTTTTTCAGAAAGTTTCATACATATTTTCCCACGGTATGCCGCCATCTTGGATTGAATGTTGCGTGTGACTTATATCAGTAACCATTGGATTTAGAGGACTCAAATTTGGTGTGTAGTTACTCCACATAACCCCAATGAAAACAGTCAGTTGACTTTCCAAGTTTTCAAAAAACTTTTGTTTTCATGATTTTTTTACATCTGAATGTATTTTTTCATAATGAAATTTTACATTGATGGTTCATTATATAAAATAGAAATAACGTTTTCTAAAAAGTTACTACATAGTTTTCAAGAGCATACTATCAAGAAACACTGTAGAAAGTTTCAAGTAATTCTGTCAAACAATAGCAGAGATAAGTGACACGGGAGGCAGTAGGTGTGAGGGAAAACATGTTTTTGAGAAAATCATATTCAAAGTTTATGTACATTGGCACATACATTTCAACATCTGAGAAGCAACCTAGATGATTGAAACTTTGCATACATATTAATGAATGTATAATCTATCAAAAGGCAAAGTTAAGAGTCATTGGCATTGTAAAATAAATTTCACACAAGTCCCGAGTACCCGACACCCATGTCCATCGTTGCCGACACAGCTGATCTCACCACGACAAATGGGACATTCGTCACCTGAGTCCCATCGATACAGTCTGATGACAGAGTTGCATTGATGACCTTGTCGCAACTGGTGCAGAAAGTCTCGAGGCCACACACCATGCCGAGGGTGCGGTGCGGTCGACAGCTGGGGTGGAGAGTGTATGCTTCCTACACAACGTGCATAGCAGGCTCGCAACAAGTGATAGCAACACGGCACAGCGTACAAGTACTGTTGAAAGATCTCCATCAGCATCTGTCTCATCCTCAGCCAGGAATCGCGGGACACCTATCTCCTCCAGAAGATCTGCATAACCAAACTTCCGTTCAGTGACAGACAGTCTCCGAGACAGATCAGCTGGTACTGTTGATGACCGCCTTGATGCCTGGAAAAAATACACAATATAAATGTATTTCATGAACAAAAAGTACCCAAGACATGTTCAACAACAAAAGCCCCCCCCTTACTACGTATGCAAGGGTATGGCATTGAATGCAATTTATTTTATTGGCATTGCCATATTATACACACACACCCGCGCGCGTGTGTATATAGGCTATAGGTATACGATAATTACCAGGGCAAATTGTAGTAATATAATAAACCATAGTTACAACTCTGCTTCTGATGTGCCTGGATGGCCCCTGGGCGTGAATGTCAACACAACCACGAACATCAACAGCATGAACTAGATCAGCGTCAAATCGTTTATACAGTAATAGTTATGCCACAAAGGCGATGTTTGGATAAAACACAAGTGAACATATGAAATATCAGAATTAAACTTACACTGCGTGCCATTCTCGTTGGCACCACGGACGGTGATAGTCGAAGAAGACGAAGTTGTCGCCGCAGGTTCATTGGCGAATTCAACCATCGATGCCTTTGCATCGCGCGCTAACTGGAACGATGCAAACTTTCGCTGCCTCCCAGTACCGTAACCGCCCACTCGCTTTCGACCAAACGGCATAATGTCGTTTTACAAAGCGATATAAATGAACGAAACTCATGGGATAAAAAAAGTCGATCGAATCGAACGTAGCTGGTATTTCAACCTGACGTCAGAGGATGGAAATTAGTATTACAACCAATTAGAGCGCTTGATTTGAGGGAATCCGACATCACGTGGTGAAGTCCGGCGAATCGTCGTGGCTGGCATTCCCCATTCCTTTGTCACCGAGATGGTTCAGAGGCGGTCATTTATAGTCGGAATTACTCGGATACCTCCGGGCACATTTTAAAACTGTTTGTACCATCATACAGAGCGAAAATGGGGCTTTCCCGTGATATGCGCCATGTTGGAATGACAGCGTTTTCCGGCATGCAATGGCTCGCGGAAAATCACCTAATGTCCCATTAGTCTCGGTTCATTTGACATAAACAAAGACTTAGCAATGATAGGCATCATACAAAAGACACGTTTTATGACAGAAACGTGTTTATTTCGACAGTGCAACTTACATGAATGGCAAGTTGAATAATATTTATACACGGAAATAGCAACAACTCGAAATTCATTTTATTGTCAAAAATCCGTAAAATCCGACCCGAGTCTCCCGTTAACATCACAGAATTTTAGATGATGATGGCATTCTTATCTTTGTCTTTTACTACACCATTAGTACGATCAACTTGAATCGTTTGCATCTGTATTGGACTGAGTCAGCAGCAATTTGGGCAAACACGGTAGATCTGGGTCCAAGTCAATTGTGGTTAATTGTGCTTTTACTTTTATAGACTGTAGAAAATGCTTAATACTTTTTATTTTGTTTTATCTTGGAAAATGGAATTGATGCCATTCTCCACCAAATGGATGATAACAAGATACCTTACTATCAACGTCCCCAGTGCCCTAAGCACAAGTAACAAGATACCTTACTATCAACATCCCCAGTGCCCTAAGCACAAGTAACAAGATACCTTACTATCAACGTCCCCAGTGCCCTAAGCACAAGTAACAAGATACCTTACTATCAACGTCCCCAGTGCCCTAAGCACAAGTAACAAGATACCTTACTATCAACGTCCCCAGTGCCCTAAGCACAAGTAACAAGATACCTTACTATCAACGTCCCCAGTGCCCTAAGCACAAGTAACAAGATACCTTACTATCAACGTCCCCAGTGCCCTAAGCACAAGTAACAAGATACCTTACTATCAACGTCCCCAGTGCCCTAAGCACAAGTAACAAGATACCTTACTATCAACGTCCCCAGTGCCCTAAGCACAAGTAACACGAGTTGTAACAACTTGCAGTTGTAGAATAAATTGTTTGCTTTTTCTTTGAAACTAAGAAATGACAAACAACTCATGTAGAACTGTAACCTAATACTCGGCCATGGCATATTATTTTATTTACTTACATGTATAAAACCAACACTATGTTAAGCATTCGTGTTAAAAATTGTAAGTCAAGCATTGTTTTGGTTCAAGACGCCAACATTGCTGCAAGATTCACAGAAGAGTCTGAACTCTGAAGGAGAGGACGAAGACACGGATAGTGAGGGAGAGGGGAGTGAAGAGGATGAAGACAAGGACGAGGCTGGTGAGGGGAAGACATCAGCTTCCCTGGCACGAAAGAGGGACGAGTCACCAAACAGCAGAAGGGTGTGTAGCATTGGTGATCATAGTGGTAGCCTTCTATAAATGGCTGTAAAGCCAACCACTGACATGAATGGCCTTGTTATTAATAACAATATAATATTAATAAATTTAATACATTTTTCAACAACATCAACAGTAAACATACAAACACAACTGAATTTTAAACATCAATAGTACAAGTCAAAAAAGTTGTAAAGGGGCAAGAAGAAGCATAATGTTTATGTTGCTTGCCCTGTCACTTATAAGTGACACTAAGTAATACAAGTAAGTGTCTACTGTACAATTCAGTTCTCAGTATATTTGAATTTTTTTTAAAGAGAATACAGGTGTAGTACATGAAAAATTCTACTGCAATACCTTTCCTTTTTTCACCATAATTGGGTACTCATTGGTATCGTAGCTGTTGAACGCTATAGTTTTTTAAAAGATGAACATTCTTGCAATGAATTAATGAGCTGTCAAGGGAATTCCATAACTTTACACCGTTAATTTATATGCACATTGTCTTTAAATTAGTGCGTGCAAACTTCATTTTAAAAACACAATTTTGTGAGGTCATATAGATAGGGTCATACAAAATGAAAAGCTTTTGTATGTTGTTTGGCAATGAATTGTTAAATGCCTTATACATAATTTCAGCAGTTTTTAGTTTCACCATATCTGGCAATTTTAGAATGCAGAGATCATAAAATAGGCTATATGTGTGGTCCAACCTCTGAGCACCACATATTAATCTTACAACCTTTTTCTGTAACAAGACAGCATTTTAAGTTCGCTGTATATGCATTTCCCCATATTTCAGCACAATAATGTAAGGCGAAAAGAGAGAATAATATAAAATACACATTCCACTTCTGTCAATTAAGAAACTAGTTTTGTACATAACTGCACAACATTTTGAAAGTTTAGATTTCAAGAAAGAAATGTCAATAATGTAAGGCGAAAAGAGAGAATAATATAAAATACACATTCCACTTCTGTCAATTAAGAAACTAGTTTTGTACATAACTGCACAACATTTTGAAAGTTTAGATTTCAAGAAAGAAATGTGATGTTTCCAGGTTAATTTGTCATCAATCAATATACCTAAAAATTTAGTTGCTTCAAGTCTATTAATTGTGACCTTGGTTATTTTTATAGAGAGAGACGTTTTCAATGCATGACATCCAAAAATGATGTAATTTGTTTAGGTTAAGTTTAATGATAATCTATTCACTGAAAACCACACATTGAGTTTATCC
Source organism: Lamellibrachia satsuma (assembly GCA_033239005.1). Taxonomy (NCBI): domain Eukaryota; kingdom Metazoa; phylum Annelida; class Polychaeta; order Sabellida; family Siboglinidae; genus Lamellibrachia; species Lamellibrachia satsuma. Next base: position 5,275,584 of record BSQZ01000018.1, read on the forward strand.
AGCTCGGTATTTGTCTGCTGGATAAGTTCATTGAAGTCATTATTACAATAGAACATGTTTGTGTCGTCTGCAAATAAAATAAACTAAAACAGTTTTGAAGCACTGAAAATGTCATTGATATGCATTATAAATAATTTCCGTCCTACAATGGAACCTTGTTGTACAAGTTATTGAAGTACTACATGTAAGGCAACTGAATACAATCCATTTATGAGCATTTGCTCTTGCAGTAGCTTTGTTGCCATTTTAGATTTATTTAAACATATCATTTACTATATAATCCAATACGTGCTGCTGGTAGTGATGCTAATGTTTCGTGGTTAAATATAATTTTAAAAAATGATAATTTTGGTTTATTAACAAAAAATTTAAAAAATTTAATTGATGTATATTGATAAAGTGGATACATTTGGATTTGTTTTAATGTGAAGGCATGGTATTATTATTTATTAAGTAAACAGCCTTGTGCATTGATTTGTTTTCCCGAGGTAACTGTGTTTCATGCTTACAGGACCGAAAGAAAGCCGTGAAAGATGCCAAGAAGGAGAAAAGGAAGAGCAAAGTCCCGAAGCACATCAAAAAGAGGAAAGAGAAGATTGCAAAATTAAAAAAGAAATAGTTCTTCAAAAGTCGCATGTTTTGCTAGTAATTGTGCAATGTATTAATAAATGTGGATGGCAAATTGGGAATTTCTCATGAGTTGTACTCCAAAACAACAATAGTTAAAAGAATCTGATTAGGTGCTGCCACTTGCGCGGTAGTAACATAATGATAGAAGATTTCATCGTGGACTGCAGGCATTAAACTTGTTCAAACGATGTATATAATTATGCAATATCGGAGGGGAGTTCTTCTTTCCTGCACCATCACGTTGGTGTTGCAAGATTAAGCAAGCATTCATGGATTTGGAATCATGCACATTTAGAGGCAGACAAGTGAAAAATTACAGAAACCACGAATCAATATTGTGAGAGACATTGGCGTATTTAGGATCTCGCAAGGGGTGAGGCCAATGGGGGAGGGCAAAAGGTGAGGCCAAAAGGGGGGCAAACCTAGTCACCCATGCTATCATGTAGCAGCGCAATGGAGACAAGCCAAAGGGGCGTGGCCCGATGGCCTCCTAAATACGCCACTAGTGAGAGAGAAAAATTAATATGATATAAAAATAATGTACTTTCAGATCAATCTGTTGGTTTTAAAATGAAATTCTAATTTCCAAACCCACTCACACGTGGAGTACGTTACAAACACGCTGCTACAAAGGCCTCGTACAACCAGTGCGAGAATACGCAGCGGTGGCGGAATCTCCACTTAAATCCTCACTGGAGATGGTGCAACGACGCTCAGCTCTAGTGCATTGGTTGCACAGCTCCAACTTGAGGACCTGCAGTTCAGGAGAACATCAGACAGTCGGCATAATGTACAAAATCATAAACGGACTTGTCGATGTGAACCCTGCTGCACTTGTTGAACCCAGCAACCACAGCTCTAGAGGACATCAAGCTAAGCTACAAATCCTCCACTGTCGAACTGACACATACCTACACTCCTTCCCTCGTCAATCCGTCTCTGGAACAGCGTACCTCTAAATGCATCATCAGCTACACTCCTACATTCATTCAGGTCTTCACTGAAGGGATGGATGGGGCACCACATATGATCATCAAATAGATCATCGACATTTTCAAAAGTTCTTAACTTTTTACATTATGATTATCGTTTTTTAACTTTTTTAACTCTTGTCTTTTAATCACTGGAATAGTGCTCCATCCGCACGTTATTCCTCATGTAGAGTTCATTCCTCGATACTCGAGGCATCTCCAGTAATATAAAGAAAGAAAGAAAGAAAGAAAAAAGTAAGTATAAAACGCGAAACCGTTGTTACATCACCAAGTTGATGCGTCACTTCAAGCTTCTGTTGTAAAGCTGTGTTCTTTCAGTTAAAACCGTACAAAATAATTCAGAATATCAAGGTTCAAATGATGTCCGTACGTAGATTATTGGGCAGTCACGGTGAGCAACGTCATTTTGAGATTGCATGTTCGCTCTTCTATCATTTCGGCAGCGTTCTGTGCGTATTGAGTGTGACGCGTATATGTTATAATATAAGTATTTTGTGCAGCGTGGAAACATAATCAATCCCATTCTTCTTCCAAAGACTACGTATACGCTAATGTCATCTCGTTGAGGACTAATACGCAGGGTGCTGGTGCGAAGAGGAAAAAAGAAAGACAAAACAAAGTACACGTGTGTTTCACTCGAGGACCGGGAGACCCGCCTATCGATACCGTATGTCTCAAATGTACCCTGCACAACACGTGGGAAGGTAAACCCAGTTCACTATAGTTCTGGAAGAAATTACACCCTATTAATCGGTTTTAGCATGAAACTAAGGGGTGCTTTTGTCCGGGAACAACGAGTCACCGTGGAGAGGTATTTATTTAGATTCACACATACAACGTTGTTGACTATTTTATGCATTGTTGTTGCTAATCTGGAGTTGAGGCAACGCTGTTGCAGTGTGACACATTCGAGTTGATGTAACATGTCTGTCACACTTGAAGTGTGGTACTGGTCCAATACCCACCTTGCTGATCTCCTCGATCGGTAACATTTCAATCTGATGCATTTTAATTTGCTGGTGGTATTGTAAGATTTTATGTGCGTATTATGTTTGATGAATCCTAGTGTGCGATTAACCTTGGCTGTGCATACTTCTTCTAATGGGCGTATTCCATGATACTTAGTTGTTGATTGTAAGCCCTACATCTTCTAATGGGTGTATTCCATGATACGTAGTTGTTGATTGTAAGCCCTACATCTTCTAATGGGTGTATTCCATGATACGTAGTTGTTGATTGTAAGCCCTACATCTTCTAATGGGTGTATTCCATGATACGTAGTTGTTGATTGTAAGCCCTACATCTTCTAATGGGTGTATTCCATGATACGTAGTTGTTGATTGTAAGCCCTAAATCTTCTAATGGGTGTATTCCATGATACGTAGTTGTTGATTGTAAGCCCTACATCTTCTAATGGGTGTATTCCATGATACGTAGTTGTTGATAGTAAGCCCTACTTCTTCTAATGGGTGTATTCCATGATACGTAGTTGTTGATTGTAAGCCCTACATCTTCTAATGGGTGTATTCCATGATACGTAGTTGTTGATTGTAAGCCCTACTTCCTCTAATGGGTGTATTCCATGATACGTAGTTGTTGATTGTAAGCCCTACATCTTCTAATGGGTGTGTTTCATGATACGTAGTTGTTGATTGTAAGCCCTACATCTTCTAATGGGTGTATTCCATGATACGTAGTTGTTGATTGTAAGCCCTACATATTCTAATGGGTGTATTCCATGATACGTTGTTGTTGATTGTAAGCCCTACTTCTTCTAATGGGTGTATTCCATGATACTTAGTTGTTGATTGTAAGCCCTACATCTTCTAATGGGTGTGTTTCATGATACGTAGTTGTTGATTGTAAGCCCTACTTCTTCTAATGGGTGTATTCCATGATACGTAGTTGTTGATTGTAAGCCCTAGGTATTAAACCGCTAGGTGTTAGCCTCTTAATGAACAGTGGGAATTGATAGGTTTAGTATTTCTTCCGTATCTAATACTGTGACATTATCCTGGGTGGAATTCCATCTGCCATTCTTGTTCCGGTCGTCTCTCATCAATGAGGGCTCCGTCATCCACTCTTTCTTCTGTTTTGTCCGGTGTCCTAGAATGATCTTGTTGTCATCCAAGAAAACCTTATTAATTTTCTGGCATTGTCCGTTGAGATCATCTACTAGGACCTTTAGATTTGGAACCTGTTGAAGAACTCCATTGTAAACTGGGCTTTTTTAGTGATGTCGTTCAGTCTTTGAGAGCTGAGCTGCTGTTCCATCTTTTGAGTTGTTCTGAGTTTCAGCTGCAGTGTAAATTTAAAAGAGAAGCCGATTGTCACTGCCTGCATCTGCTCCTCCGATCACCTTGATGTCATTCGTTGATTGTTTCCACCTCCGGTTGATTTAAATGTGATCTACTTGGTTGCCTGTTCTTCCTGTTCGTCATAGATCGTCCACTTCACTTATATTACACAAGATGTTATGTTTTAATTAACCTCTCAATAGTAGTCATCTTGCGGAGGAATGCTATGGGTGATACATATTCCTTGCAGATGGCAGCACTGAGCTACTTAGAATGTCGGGTAGTACGCGTTTTCAGTGCTGCTGGCGCCGTGTTTCGTCAAGAGTTCCTCGTCTCATGTGTTTTTGATTTTGTCTCCAAGCTGAATGACAAAATTAAAGGACGGACATTATATTTCCCCCAATGCCAATGGTTCAATTGGACAAATTACGTACAGCATACCGCTTGATCTGCTTTTGTCGGACACATTAGTTACAATGGCCGAACCAATGCCTGGTTACAATCATGGCAGCATGGCCCATGGGCGATGGTGCTTGGGCCTTGGCTCTGACCTCTGAGCGACTGGGACCATTCCAGCTGAGCCTGATTCTGCAAGGCAACGTGAAACTAATCATGCAGTGACTGGCACGAAGCGGCTTGCTCCAGAACACCTATCTATACATGCGGCCAGTGTGTGATTCCATGCAGTTTGGTGACACAAGATGCGCAGGACGGCTATTCTATAGACGGAAGTGCCGACAGTGTCAGCCGAGGAACTCCATGATATGGGTCGACTCTTTGTTCAAGGGCAAGATTGCTCTGTGAAAGTTGGTGTGATTCTTGTTTACCTGAGTGACAGACATCCTCGTGTAAAACGTCTAGTGGCTTTTGTCGATTTCGCTCAAATCATAAGTAGACTGGTCAAACCTTATGAGGGATATGTGTGCCGAGGATATTAGGAGGAATCCCATTCAACTCGGCGGTTAACGTCCACACGCAGAACGTGGAGAATCTCTGGGTGAGGACGAAGCTTAAACTTTGGCGCCAGTTCGGCACGACTAGAGCCTTCTTTGACACCTAAGTCAAAGAGTTCATGTGGCAGGAAAGCCCCAAGCAACACGAGCAGCGCCTGTCGCATTCAAGCTCAGTACCCACGAATGAATGGAAACTAGCAATGAACTTGCAACTTCATCCAAAAAAAGGGCCCTTTTCAGAGCCACAGCCGAACAGCTCTTTTCTGAGCCAACCATGTTATGGCAAATGAGTTGTTACATCTAATGTGCATGATGTTTCATGTTTAATTTTTCTTTGGCAGGTATGAATTAAACATTTCAAATACAAATCACTTTCATTCATGTATTACAGATGTCACAGTTTTTAAGAGCAAAGTAAACACACGTGTTTTATTAGTATATTGTTAAGTTATGAATACAATTCTTGTTTAATTAATTGTTGTATCCTATTGTAATATTTTGTTTTATCGTTTCTTTCGTGTTATAAAACGCCAGAAAAAGTATTTCAAATAAACAAAATAGCACCGCGAATCGCGTCCGGAAATAACAGAATACACTGACGTTCACTGCAGAAGACGCTGATACTATGTTGGCCACAAAAGTGCGCAAAAACACAATATTTAAAAATAATATATGCTTTTTGGTACGTGGAGTGATGAAATGAACGCATTAGCATATACAAAAAGAGGTAAGACTGTTTTTAGCGGCGTCAATAATTTAGGCCAATCTAGTGCATGATTACCGAGACATCTCCAAGAGATGCTCTTGCGCATCAATTAATGCAGTCTTCGCCCTTATCATCCGCTCACTGGTTCACCTCCAAGAACTGAGCACTGCCAATATCCTGTAAGACTATGCTCATGCTTGATGAATAATTTATGTCTCCCAACAAACTTACGACAGATATATACGAAGTTGACACCCTCCTCCACACACGCCGTCAATCTAAATAAAATGCACTGAAATAAAAACTACAGTTTCTTACAATCAATCTTAGATTGATAATTATTAACTTATTCTTATTCAGCCTGGCATTTCGTACATTAGTAAGAACATACAATGTTGACATCGCCTACACGCCCATGATCATGTCCGATTCTTTTGTGGTATCATTAAAAGCCAGAGACATTTAATTCACAAGTTCTGATTAGTTTGAACTTTTTTACTGACTTCTAATTAACTTGGTCATGGCAAAAGCATAAATATGTTATTTAGTGGTATCTCGAGTACACTGTCAAAACCCCAGTTATGCTATTACGTGTTACTATTCTGAATGGAACATATTATCTACATTATTGTGTAAATGCTAGCAGCCTGAATATGGTTTAAAAATATATCGGAAGGGCGGGGTGTACATAGTTGAACAATTGCTGTACTCTCAATAAGCCAATGTCTTCCTTGTCCATTTGCCATCTGGGCCTTTTGTCTTGGATGGCAATCTTGCTAAATCTCTTTTTAAATATTGTTCAGATGACAAATTAATAAAATTGCGTGAACGTTCCTTCTTTGGTCACTTATTACGTTTTCTTGTTTTCTTTCAACCAACGAAAGGACCGGTTTTCTTTCCCGCGTTTCTCGTGATACACGATGCATATCAGTAAGTGTCAACGTCAGAAGCTAAATATACAGTTCATCTTTGTCTCTATGTGTAGGCCTACGATTAATTTTTTTTTTTTTATTAAATTATGTTTACATGTTGACTTTATAGCCAATGTAACTGGCTTTTATTTGTGCCAAAACCTTTTCATCTCCTCCCCCACGGTAAGTGTAGAGCAAGCAGTGCCGGTGGTACTGACAGTGCACAGCCAGTAGTGCTTAGTTATGGATGGTCACGCACGTTTCCCTGAGACTGCCGATACGTCGTCGCCGGGTTGGTGTCATCCGGAATGAGCCACTTGAGACGAATAATGCGCTCGCTAGTGCTCCTGTAACGGCAGGACGACACTGTAAACCATGGCGGTTTTACTGCATCGTAATCCTTGGCGTAATCTCCTGTATTGCAGTAATGTGATCAGACTACTATTTACTTTACCATTGGCGATCCTTAAAGCGTTTTCGGCGATAGCACAACTGACTCCGGGTGAAACGTGCAAAACGTATCGAGCAGTTGTTCAAAGGTGACACGTACTTGGTACCAATGTGAAGGAACTAGTTCAATGGATATTCAAATATGTGCAACGACCGATCGTGTCACCGCAAAAGTTTGCCGAATTAAAACCATGGCAGCGATGCAGTTTCTACATGTGTTTCAAAGAACAGTTGCGGGACTATTTTTTGAGTTCTCAAAACCATTTTGAAATTATAATTTATGACCGCGTTCGAATCCTTCACATTTCCTTGTTATTTAGCGTCCAGTGCATGTGCTCAGTTACAATTTACGTCATCTTAAAATTATCATCAGTTCAATGTTGTTTTCGTGCGTGTAGCAATGTATCGACATGTTGGGTCAATTGAGGATATAATGACACCATTCTTTCTTTCAAAGAAATACTGTCTGTTTTGCAGCTACCTTGGACCGGATGAGTTTGTGTTTATGCTGTGACAATCCTGTCTTGTTTATACATGTCTTGTCTGGTATGTTGCTTTTCGGTCCTGCTATAATGTTATGTAAAACTTGTACAAATACATCATGGAGTTAATCTTCCCGAGCAAATTGGGACGTCGGATAGCCTCTACGTACCTTCTCGCAATAAATGAATGGAACAAGTTGTTTACAGATGGTATGACTGCTAGAAGCGTGAATATGTTTAAAAACAAGGTTGACACATATATCAGGAGGGCGGGTTACACGTAGATGAACATGGCTTCCTTGTCCACTTGCCATCTGGGCCTTTGGCTTGGATGGTAAATCTTGTTAAATCTACCCCACACCAAGTGTTAGTTGACCCAGCTTACCAACCCTATTTGAATTAGCTACATCTAATTATCTGTGCATACTAGATATAATATTATCTTGGTCTAACATTATCTACTAATAACCATAGTTTATGTGTGCATGATTATATCCTAGATATCAAAAAGAAAAATCGCTCAAGTACCACTGCTTTCCCCTACACATCGCTGGTAGGATACGCTTTTAGACCTTACTAAAGGATCCAATTCGAACAAGTTCTTACTAATCTACGGCATTGTTCAATCAACCTGAGAGGCTGAACAGAACATGTGTTGACCAATACCGATACCGATATCGATACGAACATTGAACGTGTAGCTGAAATATTTCTCTGTGCAATGAAGTGGGTCAAACAGCATGGGTGGCCTCGCTTTCCCACCCACCATATATATTCTGGCCAACACCACCTCGTGTCTACTCGCGAGCTTACGAGGAAAACTGTAAGTGCCTGCGATGGACCACAATTACTACGTTACCTACTGCATAAGAAACAATTGCCAATACTTCACCTTGACACTCCGTACATTGGCAAAACAATAGGTTGCGGTTTTGTGCATTATGAGAATACCCAAATGGCCACTGCAAGCGTGAGCCGAGAGTAAATCGTTATTGTGGTAATTTCGAAATCACTACGGCACAGTCGATAAAGTGCACACGAATAGCTTTTGTGATTTCTGTCAATTGTTCCTGGTTAGTCTTTTGTCCAACTATCCTGAACATCGAACTCTCAATCGAGAGAATCCGGTTTCGAATCCTTTTGCTGCCGTTTCGCAGCTTCGGCAATTTCGTTTATTCCACGTTGCCCCAGTTCACCTATATGTAAGCGAGCACCTGGCTATAGACAGTGGCGGATGTGTGAACGAATAGTCTTTGCGCAGTAATTGCTGTGTGGCTGAATACGTCCCAGACAAGTCGAGTTGGTGTTGGAATGAACAGGTCTACCCGAGAGTGGAACGTAAAGCGCTTTGTACCTATCATTGAAATGCGATTGGCAGTGGCGTATACATGACAGCATTGGGTCGTAGCCATGCCATGGCAAACTCTCTTGGTCTTTGGATAAGAATGTTGGCTGTGCTGAATTGGAAGGCTACCCCAACTAAAGACCATTCACACCTCCTGCCTCCTAGCTGCCTCCCCCCCCGACATCCTAAATACGATATATTTCTTTGCTGAGTTTCCTGAATCAAGCGATCAATTACGCGTATTAGTTATCATGGATATTTGAACACACTAACTGTGCGATTCACGAGTAGTAAGTTAAAAAAAGTAAAAATAATCTCGAATGTTCTCTTCGAAATATAGATTGACGCATTAATATTGTAAAAAAAAAGTTTTGACATCGAGCTCGTTTGCAACAGAACTCAAACTATTACAAATATGTTATTTTGTTATATACGATTATATTTCTACAATCACGCAATATGTTACCATTTCCTCAAACTAGGAACAGCTACTGCCGTCTGATCCTTGAAGAGAATCTGAATGAGTGGCGGGGGTGGAGGAAACAGACGCGGGATGACCTCACTTGTTGTCCTTCGATACAATCCGGTCATATTTGACCCCCAACGCGTTTTATTCGTATACGGTATACACTTGATACAAGTACGAAAATCAATAACACCGTGTACGAATTCACCGTAGTCTAATTCTTCTTCTTCTACAGGGCACGAATACCCTCTCTTCAAGGCTTATACACTCGGTGTTCTTAACCCTCTTAGGAAACAAGAGATGCATTTTCACGTGAAACAGACGTTAACACGTTCACATATTCCAGGCTAGTCGAATAATAGCTATTACCATATCTACAAATGTTATTTTGACTTAGCTAGTAGAGTCTACCTAGCGATAATAGGTAGGCCTACTACTATAGTGGAATCACGAAAATGTGTGTCGTTTATTGTTCTACCTATGACAATAATACGATACGTGTTGTTTACAATAACAACGCATTTGATTAACATGAATATCAATAACATAGATAGACTTGCGAGGAATAGTACTCATATATAATGAGTAAAATACTAATTGACGATCCCTGTTAGGACCAACAATCAATCATATTTACAAAATATAAAATTTCACAATGAAGGCAATTAATTAATTTAATTTCTTGAAAAAGACAAATTGTGCAGAACCTGATGTATATTAGGGAAACAACCTGGGCACAACAATGCCCAGTATTTCCACCTGTAGCACCTCACAAATAAAATACACAACTATATGACGCCAATATATATAATACCCAACTCGGTTTCGCAAAACGTGACAAAGTTCAAATGGCTTCGACAAGATGCCATATCTAAAATGGCGACCTAACAATCAAACGGTTATGAATCGACAAGGGATGACGTGAAACGTAAATTAACACAGGACGGCTGACGTAACAATCGCTGTAGGCCCTTGCATTAACTGGCCATCTGTCCATTTGTTAACCATTAAGCATGCGACGAATGTTCTGAACAGAAAAAAAACAACAACTAAGGGTCAACATGTTTTATACATGGTATTTATGAAATACAAATAACAAATCCCACAGTAAGCTTAGTTAAGTGATGATGTCTATTTCGTTCCTGGCGTGCATGGACACATATATTATTGTTCTTACATTATAACTGTGAAATTGAGTTCGACACCATTGCAAGGGTGACTCAATGGTGAGTCCAGAAATGGTTTGGGGCTCATCCCGACCCCTAATTTGACTATTTTCGAAAAACCTAAAATTTACCTCAAACCTTTTTTTGTTTAAACAAATTGGATGCATTGTCTAAGATGCACCACCCGAAGGCACAGTCTCCTTCACCTACCATAACGTGCCCAGGCGATACACTTCCGGCAAATATACATATAAAACTGCGCGTCGCGTACAGGCTGACGTCAAAACCAAGATTGACATCAAAATTAAGACACGTCAAAATGAGATCACAGTACAAATGTAATGTAGTACATTGTGCCGAAATACCAAAGTGCATAATTCAAAGGGCTGCAAGCCCTACCCTGGCAATATTGGTTTCTAGGGGATATATTCAGCTATGGCGTGACATGTACGCACAGCTACACTATCATAATTATGTATGATATATTACGTATACGAAGACCATGTCCTAGTAATATTAGTCGACAATTCCCGTTTTCCATCCAGTAGCAACTGTATGACTGAAACAAAACCAACGTGTAATGTTCCCAGTTACTATAAAGCCAACACTATCTTACAGGAAACTCTACGCCATGAAGTAATGAATATTACGTTGTCACTGCATCAATTGCAATTGTATAGTTTTGGCACACGCAAAGGTCCGCTCAGCTCCCGCACTATTCGCTGTTGGCGAACACGTGACCATTGTTACCGTAATTGAGCGAGCAACGCCGACCCTCTACGGAAAGTTCGCTGAATCGGGTCGGCGACACGCGGACTCCGTCCATGCGACGTGAAGCCGTCGCTACACCCGAGAGATGCTTCCCAGAAAATCGCTCTGCCGATGGCTGCCCGTTCCTGTGTGCTTTGGTTTACACTTGTGACCATCAGACTTGTTGAAGAAAACCCTACAATAAACACGGTATCCGTCAACATATGAGAGGAGTTTCTTATTTATGGGAACTACAGTTGTATTCATTGAAATTCGACCACTGCTGGATTTCTCAGACAAATGACGAATAGACTTTTTATGATGAGTACGCTACTAAAAGCTTGCTTATCGCAACAGCTTGCAAGCACAAACTAACAATATTGTTGGTGCAGCATGTGCACAATTCATCGCTGGACGCAAACTTTGTTTATTTGTGGTGGTCTCGCTACAATGATCAAGACTGTATGGTTACCGACAAGCAAAATCAGGCACTATTATTATATTATATTATATTATATTATATTATATTATATTATATTATATTATATTATATTATATTATATTATATTATATTATATTATATAGTTCTACACAAATGCCACGTTCCGAACTCAAAAGGCAGCTATAGCAGAGAACATTATATTAAATACGTGTTTGGTGCGACAGTTCTCCAGACATTTTAGGAATGCCACTATTACAATGTACTTCATCTGGAAACGGAAATACAGTGGACTCTCGCTGTATGGAACACTGGGATTTGGCTAAGGTGCTACATATAGCCGATGTTCCTAACATCCCTGGACACCAGCAGTGCAGGGCAGAACGGGGATTTTAATGTTGTTCCTTGAAGAGGTTGTTCCATATGTCTGCTGTCCATATAGCGAGATACCATTGTAAGTCGTGGTTATGTACAGTACAAGATGACGTAAATCGTAACAATCAGAAATACATTTTTGAAGACGAACAAAAGGACGACACACACGTTCACAACACCTCGGGATCATCAAGTGGCTGTTTCGGGTAGTAACATGGCCAGCTTCTGTTTGAGTTTCTCCTTCTCTCTCAACGCCCGCCGCAGCTGCCCGCCCAACCTGCGTTCCGACGACCGCCACAGTTCAACGACGTCTTCCTTCGAGAGCCGCCGAAGCTCGACGCCGTCCTCGGCCATGCTCTCCTCGTCGGTGGCGGCGAGTTGGTTCTGCTTTTGCATACTGCCGAGAGTGACACACCTGCGACTACCCAGTGCCGTTGTTTTCACTCGGTTTTCCTTCAGCGGCAGTGTCTTGGCGTTCGACTTTGCGCTAGGGGTCAGGTTCTTGACATCTGTCGGGGCCTTCGGCCGGCTAAAGAGGATACGTTCTTCACTGCAAGCGACCACATCGCCGTTCGGCAGCGGAGTCAACAACCCGTTGGGACAGCGTCGCCGGTAAACCGTTGTAGCATCTGGCACGATTAGTTCGTTGCTGCTGGAAGTGGACTGCCGAACCGGCGTTCGTTTATAGCGTCTGTCCTCAGCAGTAGTTTTCCTCCGACCGTGGTCGACATCAGACAAGACGTCGTCGACGCCATCGCCGGAAGAAAGCTCATCGTCCGACCGCGAGGTGCTCGCGTCCAGAGTGCCTCGCTCGGAGTCACACCTCACACACTCGGTCCTCACTAGCGGTGGACGGCGCTGCTTCTGCCGAGACAGAGGCGTCGACCGGCCGGGCAGCGAGGGCATGCCTGGGGCGGGCGGTGGAGACAGCAGCGAGTCACCGTGGTAGTAGCCATCGTCGTACGACCGAGAGTCCCGGCTGAGCGTCATTGGCGTGGCTGTCGTGTCTGAGTCGAGGGAGTCCTGGAAGCTGGTCTGTTGACTCAGTCTGTACTCCCGCCGTTTCTTCCTGAAACGTACGTTATATGGTCAAGGGTCGTAAGATGGGTTGTATAATAGGTAAAAACGAGCGTGGTAAAAACACATAGGTCTATCATCTTTTTCTTTGATGAACTCGTACTTGAAACTCAATCTGCATTTCTCCTTTCACAGGCACGCACGCACGCACGCACGCACGCCCACGCACAGTCACACATACGAAAGCATGCACACGCCTGCACTCACACGCACGCGTTTGTATGTTTGCGTGCGTGCTTGTGCTTGCGTGCGCATGTGCATGTATGTTTGTGTGTGTTTGTATATATGTATTTATGTCAGACCTGGGACCGAAGTACTCGATACTCGTGTACTCGATACTCGTGTACTCGATACTCATGTACTCGATACTAGTGTACTCGATACTCGTGTACTCGACTACATTTTTGGAATACTCGTACTCGTAGAAATTATGGTCAAGTACTCGTACTCGTGTTCAATGTACTCAGAATACATTACGAGTACATCTGAGTACTTTTTCAATATGATATTGTGAAAATTATTTTATTTCTTATTTTATCAAATCATTAACAACTACAACAATAATTTCAAAAAGTACGGTAGCAAATGTTATTATCTGCATATTAATCAAATTAACAAACATAAATTCTTGCATGCATCTCAGCTGAGTTATATGTTTTCTAATCCAGGATCATTAAAAACACTTTTATTATGTCAATTCTACTGCAATAACTATGATATTAATTGCAATGTAATATCCCCTGATACGCATTATACGTATTATATGTATTAATTATGATTGTTACATTTAGTAGATGTTGTTTAATTTTTACTGGGTACTGATGAGTTTTCACAAATTCACACCGTGGATCACTTTTCTGCACGTTGAATGCACTGAAGCAACAAAGGTTTCGCTTCAAGAGGCAGCATATTTTGATTCTTTTCCCAGTCAGAAACATTTAGTTCATATCCATAGTTGTACTAGTTACCAGTCCAGGCAATAATCCTTGTGTTTGTTTAATTAAGCCAGGACGTCCAGTAAGCCCATAATGAAAGGGTCATTCATCAGTTAGCCATAGAATGCCTTTGTTGTTCTCACAAGTGACAGTGCTAAGTACTGCTAACTGAGTCTTCTTCTGAAGAAGTTTGGTGACTCAGGTCAGACAGCCTGCACCAGTACTGTCTGGTGCCAATTTGGAGTGTAGTTAAAGTACAAAGGGGATATTGAACCCTGGACATTGGCAAATGCTAATCCACCCTCTCAGCAAACATTAATTGTGGTCACTGCCAGCCACAACATGCCTAACAAGTGTTCATTGATTCATATATCATATATATTTAATGGTTATATATCTTTATTTATTTTCTCATGTTACGCTGTACTATAAAATGTATTTCGAAAAGTATTTTCAATTTAAATACATTTTAACCCATATATGAATGCTTACCCTGAACATTTGCATTTAAATGCGAATCGCACCTTTGAATGGAATGCAACCCCCAGTTTGGCCCCAAACATAAATAGGATTTTTACAGGTTTCCTCATAAAAATGTCTGATCAACTGCCGTTGCATAGTCAACTCTTCCTGAATTATATAAATTCATTTACAGTGTTTATTTAAAAAATACGTTATTATTACAGTACAGAGATACTTTAATATCATACAAGATGTACTTGTACTCATACTCGTGGAAATGTACTCGTACTCAGCTTTGAGCAATGTACTCGTACTCAGCTTTGAGCAATGTACTCGTACTCAGCTTTGAGCAATGTACTCGTACTCAGCTTTGAGCAATGTACTCGTACTCAGCTTTGAGCAATGTACTCGTACTCAGCTTTGAGCAAAGTACTCGTACTCAGCTTTGAGCAATGTACTCGTACTCGGCTTTGAGCAATGTACTCGTACTCAGTTTTGAGCAATGTAGTCGTATTCGGCTATGAGCAATGTACTCCTACTCGTACTTTGTTCATGAAAATGTACTCGGCCCAGGTCTGATTTATATATATATATATATATATATATATATATATATATATATATATATATATATATATATATATATATATGTATATATGTATTTATGATGACGATATGTACTTGTATATGTATATGTAGAAGACAAATACTAGGCTGTATGTGACACGTAGCCCGCCGTGTGTAATGACAGCGACACGACGCGGCGTCAATACCGCGTCACGACAGCGCTGCCCTGTATTGACTTACCACTGAGCTTGTTCAACCACACTGAACAAGTTCCGTTGTTTCATCTGCCGTTCAGTCTGCTGCAAAGAAACACACACCAAGTGAATTCATTACCACGCAGTTGAATTAGGTAGGAACACTAAAGAGCCACTGCATTTCATGAAACCGTACTCTTCTTCTAGGCAACATCTTTCAATATTTGCTCCATCAATAAGCATTTGTTACATGTTACAAATACCATATAACTTTAAATGATGTATTCGATACCGAGAAAGTGAGAAATATGAGTCTTCTCATTATGCGCCAAAGTGTTTGTGTTGCCAGGAGTATAAATTGGATAACACATGCAATGAACAACTTATAAGAAGTACAGACAATTGCAACACCAATTGTATAGTATCGTGTTTCTCGAGCAAGATATTTTACACCGACTGATTGCCGCATCCATGTTTACCTTTCTGACGCTCTTCTGGAAGAGTTTGGTAAATTCTCGTTTTTTAACAACTTCAATCATCTCCATAGCGGAGGCGTGAGGCGACACGAGTTCTTCACTCTTGATTATCCGATAGAGGCGCTGCAGTAGTACGAAATACAACGACGTTAGCGAGAACATATTTATTCAACATATTTGAATGCTAAACTTGACCCTATACATAACGCAAGTATATTATATTTGATCAAATGTCAGTGGTCAGCACGACACTTTTGAAATAGCATGGTCAGTACGATGTAAGTGTCTAAAATTGCCAGGTAAGAGAAGACATGTTCATACCTGAATACATCACTGATTGCACCTGACACAAAAACCTTAGACCGGTGTATTGGACACGTGTGCCGTATTCCGAGAGAAAACCTGAGATAAGCCTTCACAAAAGTCTACACGGGACAGTGGAAGGAGGGAAGGCCATTGAGAGGTGGAGTGACCAAATCAGGAATGATATTGGACTTTGTTTTGGACCACTGTTGATGACAGAGCGGTGCGTGGTGACACAGCACGATGGAGTGGCGTAACCTGCAGGAGGACAGTCGTAGTCAACCATATCACTTCTCCGTTTACCAAACTAATTAGCGCACTATCATAACTTACGCATGCAGTACGCACTACTTGTTATGCTGATGTCGGCAATGTACTGTATTTGTGCTGAATTAGGTCAGACATAGCGCTCTTAATTGTTAATAAACCGAGCGGTAATCCAGCTTCGTTCTGCAGTTGTTACCACCTCGGCGTTGATTCGTTTACATTATATGTGGGTCGTAACGTTGATTGATAATGCATTGTTTCTAAGGATCCCATATAGTCTGCCTCTAGAATCTCCTAAAGGCTGTCGATGCTAGGATTATGCGTCGACTAAAATCTATCTCCGTAGACCGCACTACGCCACCAAAGAAGCAGACCTCTCCCACAGTCTCGAGGTCTTCGCCTTCCAGGACCATACGCTCTTCCGATGATGTACACATCACGTTTCAAGTAATATTCACTCGAGTAACAAAAAACAATAAACGCGGTAAATATGAATATTCAGTGCAATGGTACCACACAAATACCCCAACCAGCGAACTATTGGTACCACACAAGTACCCCACCAGAGAACAATTGATAGTCAACAGCAGTTCGATTATCATGGAAAACAAATATTTGGAGGGTCGTGATCACCAGTGTCATCAGACACGGCACCAGAATAAGACGACGACGACGACGAAGACCACACCAATCATAGATCCTATACCTGACTCCAGAAGATCATTGAGAGACTCTTCCAGAAGCTGTTGGTCGGCTTGCGGCGCCAGTAGGGTACCATCCACTTGAAGGTGGCGTGTTCCAGGGCCAGCAGGAAGACGCACACGAAGAAGCCAATGACGAGCAGGAGGTAGAGACCGGCATGCTGGTCGAACTGCATCGCCTACGGAGGCAAGTAGAACACAGGTGTGTGTGTGTGTGTGTGTGTGTGTGTGTGTGTGTGTTTGTGTGTGTGTATATACATATATATATATATATATATATATATATATATATATATATATTTAATGATGTTTTATATTTATTTAATATGTTTTTATTTTTTTTTAATTTCAGACAATCAATCAGCATGTCCATATAAAATAATAAATACGCAGATTAAAAACAGTATATTTAAAAATTACATAAAGCTAATGTCTATTGATGCCGCAATTTCGACGTACAGTACATGTCGTTAATTGTTATGTTCTGTATAATGGGATTCAGTAACTT
>BSQZ01000018.1:5295535-5360535 GCA_033239005.1 Lamellibrachia satsuma
GTATCAGACGTTTGCGACCCGACACGATGATGGAGTATCCCGAGTAGAAGAAGGGCACGGTGAAGTCGACGACGGCGCTGCGAGAGCGCGTGATGCTCAAGGCGCCAACCGCCATGTGGGCAGCCCCGCTCAGCAGGTCGCCGACCACCCCCGTCCACGATCCGTTCTCTCCAGTCGGGACACCGTACTCGCCGTCCGGCGAGATGTACAGCTGGTAGCGGAAGCCGAGGTCTGCGGCGAGCCGATCCAGCAGCTTCACCGTCAGGCCCTGACAGCAGTGCACCTTGTACGGCCGTCCAGGGACGTGTACCCCCCGTGCGAAGTCCTCGAACACCGCCTCCAGCTCAGACTTCCGGTGTGTCTCGACGCGCAGACATAGCACCCCGGTGAAGCACGACTCGTGGACGGCGTCCTGCTCGACGACAAACGGCGGGACAATGTTGGTGACCACTCGTAAGGTCATCGCGCCGACTCCTTGCGGTCCGGCCAGGGTATCCCCTGGCCAGACGATCGTGGACAGTCGTAACGTGCCGTTGCGGTTCGCTCCGACGAATCTCCAGCGCTTGTGACCGGAGCGCCGCCTGACGAGGTTCAGAAGCTTCACATCGACCCCATGGCGGCGACCTTCGGCGTCGAAACTGAGCGAGCCGAATGTGTTGGTTACTGAGGAGTTCTTCAGATGTCTGAAGACAAGAACACATTCGTTACTGAGGAGTTCTTCAGATGTCTGAAGACAAGAACACATTCGTTACTGAGGAGTTCTTCCAGATGTCTGAAGACAAGAACACATTCGTTACTGAGGAGTTCTTCAGATGTCTGAAGACAAGAACACATTCGTTACTGAGGAGTTCTTCAGATAGCTGAGGACAAGAACATTTTCTTGTCAAGCTAAACAAATCTAGAGGTGACAGTGGCAGCAACTACGTACGATGATTGTTGTACCATCACCTATTAGTATTAAGATACCTGAAAGCTGTCGAAACGTTAAAAAAAATTAAATTAACAGTGAACAACAATTAAAAGATAAATACATTATGAATTTCTTCACAATAAATCTACAGGTGGTTAGCTAGCAGCCAAAGCAATGTTACGAAAATAAAATTAACACATATTTATCAGGGGCGGGTCACACACAGATGAACAATTAGTGGAGTCTCTATAAACCAATGGTTTTTTGTCTATACGTGATCTTGTTTCATGTTAACGAATTTTGCGTTATTTATATCAACATATTGTAATTTATCTTTTAAATACGAAAAAGAAAGTCAACATATTACTTCTTATTATGTTTGTATGACTAAAAAAATGTATTTGTGTCGACGGTAAACACCGTCATTTACCTAAACAACGTCCGTTCTTCAGATTGCATATGTTTCGACGGTTCCGCCCAACAGTCTTGCGACCTGAAAGCAGAAGTACTCGCAGTCTGCCCACCGCCCAGTCCAGCTAAGGTATCCGACGCCTTTGACAGTAGCGCCACTGAATTCGCGACAAGATCGTAGTAGTTCCGTCGGTGATCAAACGTGAGCGCGACGACTCCTACCGGATAATTCCGCAACGACCTCTGCGACGTCGCAATGGCGTCTTCCGTGATAAACCACGCGTATCCTCGCTGCAGCAGTCCGTGTTCTCGCGCTCTCTCGAATACACGTCTGGCGAGAGCGACGCCGCAATGCATGACGATGACGCGCGACTGCAGCACGACTAAGTCGCGCAACGTCCGGTCGATGAGATCGTTGCGTTTCGTCGAGAGATGGGCGTGAGCCTCGATGTGCCATCTGTGGTGGTTGCTCGTCAGGTGGAGAAAGGAAGACAAGAAACCGTCCTCGTTATAAGAGTTCTCGGTGATGAGACACACGTAGTGCCAGAGGTTGGCCTCCAGCGTGCCGACTAAAACATCGGCGATTTGCGCCTTGGACGGGTTGAGCTGCAGATACATAGATCGTTCGTCCTAAAACAAGAGGAAAGAACAACATTGTGAATGGTATCATCAGTGCAGCAGACGTGAAAGAAATACGAATGGTACAAGGTGTCACCAAATGGGACAGACAGTGAAATTATCATCTGTACATGGAAAGCAGGATTGTAGCATGTATAAATTATGTGATGAGAAGTGAAAATGATTATGTTATATAAAGGCGGCACTGAACATAAATATGACTGGAAAGAGAAATAGAGGAAGGCCCAGGTTATCTTGGCTCGACGATATCAACAGCCACCTGGCGGAAAACAACAACAGCCTCAAAGATATGTTAACAAGAGAACAGTACAAGACGCACAGAACGGAAGCATTTTATTTCTTGTCACACTGACATGGTAAGCGTTACGGAGCGTTACGTGGGGTGGGGGTGGGGTGGGGTGGGGTGTGGGTGGGGGTGGGGGTGTCTTAGCGATCGTTACGTTCGTTATTAAAAAAGTATTTTTGCTCATCTAGCTGTCGATATCAGACTGATAGTATTGATTGCCATGCCAGTGTTTGGGAATAGTTCAAATGAATTCGAACGGTAAAGGAATTGATGACTATGCTATGCATCATTGAAGTCGGTAATAGCGGGCGAAAAGTCTGGAAACTTGGTGAAAAATAAGTGAACGAATGATAGGTGAGGGTCTTTCTCAAAACGGGGGGGGGGTTGTGTGCAGGCCAGAGGTACGAAGCGTTCCAAGGGGGTGGGATCTAAAAAAATAGCGTGACGTACTTTATGGCTTAATTAGGCCAAACAACAAAAATAATATATGAGATTCCAGAGTTTTAATCAAACAACTGATTGGCATTTACCTATGGCAATAGTTTGCCTAGCCTAAATACATACCACAGAAACAATGTATCAAGTAATGAGAAAGAATCTGTAAATTACACACGCGGCAAAATCTAATGGCATGTCCGAGTTATTTAGAATGCTTCTTCAAAACAATACAGGAACACGAAATATACACATGTTATGTCACCTTCTTGTCGAGAATGTAATGCAGAAATCAAGAGACAAGAAATTAACACAATCTACGTCATTCAGTCGTCGCTCAGTCGTAGTTCAGATTTTCATTAACAGTTGACGCGGCCGAATCTCGTTCTAGCATCGATCGGTGCATTTACGGGCGTCATTTGACGAAAAGACTTGCATACTGATCTATTCAGTGTAGAAAGTGCGCAGCGCGTCACGTAGAGGTTTGGTTTGGTTTCAGAACCTCAAGTGCATCACATAACGAAGACCAAAATGAATCATGCCCAGAAGAAGAAGACTAAGGTCCGATTTCTGGCTTATGAACGTTTTGTGAGATTATACGAAAACGAACTCCTAAAATATATGAAATTCCATAACGTCGATTGTAACTCTGATACCAACGTGCTGTTCGGTAAAACAATGTACTTGTGTATTCCTTTTGCATATACGACTACCCTCAAGACTGCTAGATTTTGCAAAAATGTCCGGCATTTGGGGAATGCCACCACCTATATCAATACACATTAAATTTTATACTTGATATTAGTAATTTCACGAGGAATTATCGGTGTCTCAGCGGATTGTTTTAAACACACACGTAGAACAGTGATACTAGTCTGCCAGTTGGTGTTTCCGCGCTTTAAATAGGCAGCTGTTCGGAAATGTCATGAGTAAGTTGGTAGATAGATAACTGAATGTTTGAATGGTTAACGATATACGAACGAACGAACGAACGAACGAACGAACGAACGCAAGCAATATCCCAATCACCCAACATCTTGACGATTTCGCGGATAGCTCGAGCAATCACGAATGTACCTAGTGCATATGAGTACTGGAGCCGAGTCGGTTTTCTAAGTCGAGTACTAGGAAAGCAGCGCAGTAGAGAAACGTGGTACTGAATATAAATTACGACAAATTCGATTTAATCAGAACTTTGTTAAAGCTATGCCGTCATTGGTTGTTCTATTATTGGTTCGTACTTGCAATTTTTTATTAGCACGCATGTTGACGTAACCAGATCTGATACGTCGAACCTTCAAGTCTTTTGCACGACAACACAAACCAGTTTCCTTCTAAGTAGTGGCAATATCACAATATGGATGGCACATCAAGACTAAACTATTAAAAAGGTGATACCAGCTGTCTATAGCGAGAACAAGCCTGTTATGTCAACCAGTGAATACGTGATCAAAACACAAAACCTGACAACCTATTTTGAGATTCGTGTACAGCAACGATATTGGCGCGTAGGCGTCAGCGTACAAATGAGCACTCTAAATGTGACATTTAACCTCTCTACCGTAACACCACCAAAGGTCGGCCATCACGAAAACAACACATAACTGGATTTGCAAGCCGACGTTTCGAAGCTAGCAATAAATATTTGAGACTCGAAAGGCGTTTTGGGAAATCAGGTAGGCAGACCGCAATTTCGATCAACGGTCTCGTTATTGCATTCGTTGGAGGCATACACATTGCTAGTTAGTGCCAGTTGCGTGGGACGAGGAAGCCAATTATACTAATGTCCTTGTGCGCATACAATGCTATCGACAGGTAAGTGACAAATGTTGCACCACCGACGCACCACTAAGTCGGATAAAATGGCCGACAAGCGTGTCTCCGTAATATTAATCACCGCAGCTATTCCCCGTAGACAGATCTATATTTCAGGAGATCATAGACATCGGCCCGTTTAGCGTAATAAGTGTACATGCTACCACATGTGTAGCTGTCTTTGTATTTTCTGTATATTGAAACGTTTACAGTTTTCATAATGATTAAATATACAGTCAAACCTGCATTAAGATACCATCTGTCATGAACGATCACAGTCAACTCCTCCTTTAACAAGGACACCCACATTAAACGACCACCTGCGTTAAGAGACCAATTTTCGATCATCCTTTGAGCGGTCGCTTAAAATAGGTTCGACTGTATTAACTTCGCTTAATACGTACGTATAATAAATGACGACCACAATAGCAATACACGTGTTATCTTAAGTATGTGTGGGACTCCTTGATTTCGAAAGCCAGACGATGCAATCTACGTGTGCTTAATCACCTCAAGTGTATGTTCGTTGCGGGAACCTTATTTATCTCACGGGAAAATATGTTTTTTTCGTCCCATATCTTTCATCCATCTTCGTGGTCCAGTAATATATTAGTGTTACCCATATGTCATTCACCCGAAACAAAATGAAACTATACGTTGTTCCACTTGCAACGTAAACCAGTGATTGTGAACCCACTTGTCTAGGTTTATCGAGTCTACACCCGTAGACGTGGACCAATCAATACAGATATATTTCGACATCTGAAAACGCGTTTCTTGATAAAGAGTGGAAACCGAGAATCTATTAAGCAAATAATTAACATCTATTCAAACATCTTGACCACGGAAATGTGTTTTAATGAACTAGATTTTGTAATATCGAGTTATCTGTTTTTTTAATATTGACCTTGTCGGTCAGCATGATATTCGAGTCGAAACATTCAGCAGATAACAGTCAAGATTGAACAAGATTGCCATCCCAAACAACAAGTTCCAGATTGCAAGTGGACAAGGAAGCCATTGGCTTATCGAGAGTCCAACAATTTTCTCACCTATGTGTAGCCCGCCCTTATCAAATATCTGTCAATTCTATTTTTAAACATATTCACACTACTAGCATTAACACAATCATTTGGCAGTTTGTTCCATTCATTTATCACCCTCTGTGAGAAAGAGTACTTTCTCATGTCCAACCTACACTGCTACTTAACGAATGCTGCTTTGTGTCATCTGGTTCTACTGCCTTCTTTAAATTTGAAGAACATATTCCTGTCAACATCCTCATAATCATTCACTATTTTAAACACTTCTATTTGGTCTCCTCTTAGTCTCCTAGTCTCTAGTGTTGTCAAACCACATAGTAATAAGCGACTTTCGTATTGTGGAATAATTTTGGTTGCTCTTCGTTGTATTCTTTCTAGCTTGTCTATGTCCTTTTTACGATATGGCCTCCATGCTTGACTACAATATTCCAAATGTGGTCTAACTATTGCTTTGTACAGGGGTACAATTAGCTGTGTCTCCTTATACATGATAGTTCTCCTAATTAGCCCTAGAATTTGATTTCCTTTCGAAGCAGCAATCCCAAATTGCTCTGAAACGTTCATGTCAGCACTAAATGTTACCCCTAAGTCCTTTTCTTGTGTGGTTCTACCTAGTATAGCAGCCCCTATTTTATATTCTTCGTACATGTTTCCATGTCCTATGTGTGTACATTTACACTTCCCAAAATTGAATAACATTTGCCATTTTTCTGACCATTTAACTAATTTATTTAGATCATCATGTAAACTTTGTTTATCTGTATCATTAGTAACCTTTCTGAATACTTTTGTGTCATCTGCAAATTTGAGTACTTTGCTAGATATGTCATATTCCAAATCATTTATATATATATATATATATATATATATATATATATATATATATATATATATATATATATATATATATATATATATATATATATATATATATATATATATATATATATATATATATATTAAAACAGTATAGGGCCTAATACTGATCCATGTGGTACCCCAGTTTGAAATCTCACCATCTACTATTGCTCTCTGTTTTCTGTGTGTAAGCCACTTTTCTATCCAGTTGATTACATCATTACCTATGCCATGGGCTTTTAGTTTAAGTAACAATCTTTGATGTGGCACTTTAGCGAAAGCTTTCTGAAAATCTAAGTAGACAAGATCCACTGGTGACCCGTCATCTTTGTAAGTTCTTCAAAAAAAACATAAGAGATTAGTTAGACATGACCTTGCTTTCAGGAACCCATGTTGAGATGTATTTATTAATTTATGTTTTACAAGGAATTCTACCATGTGGTCTCTAGTTAATGTTTCGAGTAATTTACATACAACTGATGTGAAACTCACTGGTTTGTAATTTTCTGGCTTGTTCCTCGATCCCTTCTTAAATAGCGGCGTAATGTTTGCCTCTTTCCATTCTGAAGGAACTAATCCTTCTTCTAGTGACAAGGTAAACAATTTTGCGAGTGGTGCACTAATTTGCTCAAAATTTCCTGAAGTAGTTTTGGTGGTATCCCATCAACACCCGGTGATTTATTATCTTTCATCTTCTAAATTTTCTTTGCTATCATTTCAGGAGTTACAAATAACTGCCCGAAATTTTCTGATGTATTGCCCTCAAATTTAGTAAATGGAACTGGAAGTGAGCTGATATCTTCTGTGGTAAAAACTGAGCTGAAATACTCATTCAAGACCTCTGCCATTTGAAACCCGTCTGCAATTATGTTTCCCCTGTTGTTTTCCAGTTGTCCGACTTTATCTCGAACTTTCTGTTTACTCCTTACATAAGCATAGAAACTCTTGCTGTAATCTTTTATATTACCTGCCAATTTTTTTCAAAGGTTCTTTTAGATTTTCTAATTTCAGTTGTAGCTAGGTTAAGTGCCTCTTTGTAATTTGCATAGTCTTCATCCTTTCTGGTACGCCTATAAACCCTCCACATAGTTTGCTTAAAAACTATTTTACTAATAGCTTCTTTTGACAAGTGTTTCTTTCTAGACCGTTTTCCTTGTTTTTTCAAGGGAACAAATTTATCGATAATACTTTCAATTTTATATTTTAGAATATTCCAATATTCAATTGCCGTCTTAATCTTCAGCATGTTATTCCAATCTAGCCTTGCTAAGTATTTTCTCATATCTTTGTAGTTACCTTTGTGAAGTTTCTCCTATAGGTTTTTTTTTTACTTTCTGATTTTACATTGATGTCAAAACGTATTTGATTTTGGTCAATGTTACCCAATGGTTCATATATGTTTACATTGTCCACTATTTCTTTATGTGATGATAAAACTATACCTAATACATATTCTCCCCTGGTTGGTTCTAGCACGTGCTGAGTAAGGAAGCAATCCTGAATTAAAAATAGAAATTATCGGTCCTCAGCCCCTGTATTCTCTAGAGATTTCCATTGTATATGTCCATGGTTAAAATCTCCCATTATGATACATTCCCCTTTACTAACTTCCTTTATAGCATTTTGTAATGTTGTGTTATCCTCTTCGTTTATGTTTGGACTTCGGTAAACTAATCCAATAGTTAATTTTGAATTTCCTGAAACTATTTTGACCAAACAGCTTCATCGTAATCTGCTTTGCTTTCTAATTTTATTTCATAAGCCTGAATAGATTCTTTAACATATAAAATAACTCCCCCTCTCCTTCTTCCTATTCGATCTCTCCTAAACATTACGTATCCTGTCAATCCTAATTCAGCATCTGTAATGTCTGTTTTGGCCCATGATTCGGTTATACCAATTATGTGAGGGTCATTGTCTTCTACCATAATGTTTAAATCGTTTTTCGTATTTACTATACTCCTAGCATTTAAACACACGCATCTATGACCTGCTTCAGACATGTTTTTTGAACATACTGTCAATGGTTTATCTGTTCTAGTGGCATCTTGTCCCGCTTGAGGCATCTCTAAATAACCCAAAAGTATTTGATATGCTACCCATGCCACTGTCTACTGCTGCTGAGAGTCCACCCGCAAATACTGCTGCCCCCTGTCCACTTAGATGAAGCCCGTCCTTCATATCCGCCTACATATCCGCCCTTCCAACAAAACTTCCCCACAAATCCACAAAACCAACTTCCTCTTCCCTACATAGCTTCTCGACTAGCATGTTAGTTGCCATCCCCGGGCAATTTCGATACCTCCTTCCTATTACTGGTAAAATCCCTGACAGTATTAACTGCTCAACCGGCGTCTGCTTTAGTGTTCTGACCAAATTCCTGTATTTCCAAACTATGGTAGTTTTACCCTCCCTCTCTACGTTATTTGTCCCTACGTGTACTAAAACAGATCCACACTTGCCCGAACCCACGATGTTTTTCTACCCTCTCAGTTATCGCCTCTATTTTGGCCCCAGGCTCTGCCGGTCGTCCTAACTATTGAGTCCCCCACAAATACCCTCGCTCTCTTTCTCACCCCCTCTATCACTGCCTCGGAACAGCTCTTACGGGGGATCCCCTCCATCACATCCTGTCTTGTCACTTGGTGGCAGACTGTTATCAGACTCTCTCTCACTCATCAACCTGTCACCTTTCCCTCCCGTCGCCTGACTAACTTGCGCTCCTGTCACTTTCCCTCCTGACACCCTTCCTCCCGTCTCCCTCACTCCCATCGCCTTAACTATCGTCTCATTGCCCCCCCGACTCCTTCGCCTCTGTCTCCCCCACTCACCTTTCCTTTCGATCCATTTCTTTCCTTCTCGTCTCCTTTCGTCCTGTCTCCCTACGTCCCGTCTCCTTATGTTCTGTCTACCTACGTCCCGTCTCCTTACATACTGTCTCCCTACGACCTGTCACTTTACCTCCCCTCAGCCTTCTCCCATACTGAGGAGAGCTCTCCCTAGCATCTCTCTCGTCGTCTTCCCCCACTTTATCATCTACCGTCCCCCCCACCAGAACCACTGGCGCAACCCACCTGCTCCCTTCCTACCACTGCCACAACGAACAGCCTCAGCTGTTCTAATTCCACCTCAAGTTCCTTCATCCTCGTACATCCCCTACACTCAAAACTAAAACTATCCGCCTGAACCTCAGCCCAGGACTTCTCGCACCAGGACTTGAAGAAGTCCACCCAGTTGCTACAACTGTTGCATATTAAATGTCTGGTGGCCTTTACCTGCCGTTTGCACGGCGCCATGACAAAATTTAGACTTAATGTGATTGCTACGTTAGCCTTGAATAAGGCTGTTTTTGTGTTCAAAAGAACACTTTAGGCTAATATACTTGCTAAGTATGTCTTTTCTACTAAGCTCGCACGAGCAAACAAAAAGCCTGCTACCTAGCGAATACGGAGAACACTGTGTAAACAAAACAACGAAGTGTCAGTCAAATGATATCAACAAACTGTGGTTCATTAACACACATGTGGACGGTGAAGATGTTGTAATAGATCTATTCTATACTACATAACATGATTTTACGATAAAGGCGACCACACTTTGAACTTTTAATCTATTATCAACGCACAACTAAAATATACGCTTCATATAGGTTCGATATATACGACAGAACGTTTATCTGCGTACGTGTCTTTTGACTTACGCTCATGCACGTTACGACTTCACGGGTCTATAAAGATAACAGGTGAGCGTGTAACGACACACAGTAGACAGACGTAATGTCGCTAATTACTTGTTTGCCTCGAGCCAATTATCTGGCGTCGATACTAACGGCGCGCGGCATTCGCTTCCGTTATCGGAGGAGGCGCCTTTTGTTGCTACGAGGCCTACTGCACACACACGGCCTGTTGTTCGTGTTAAGTGAACGAATCCTTTCGTCGTGTCCGTAATAATTATCATCAGTGAATCACCTACTAAAATGTGATGGTCAGCATATCGTTCACGAGGAATTTATTGGAAAAAAAAGAAACATCCACGGCAAATTATATTAACAAAATCCCACGCCCCAGTACGTTTCGTCGAATGTGCTCCACAGTACTATAATCTCCTGTCGTGCGAGTTCACCTTTTTACTGTAGAATGATGTCGAAGCATTATGATTAGTGAAACGCAGGAGTGGCACCCAGACAAGTGCAAAGAATGGCGCGAACATGCACCTGTTCCAAGTGCACATTAGCTGATAATGTACACGTTAAATGCAAATGAATTCAACCAGTTATTCCTGCTGAAAGAGTATTTTTTAATGAAAGTTTATATGAGAAGGTGGACACAAGATCCTGCCATGTAACGGGTAAAAGGGGGATTTGGTTGAAGTGAGTGGCAAAGACAGATGTTATGAAGGTCTGGTTGCAGGGAGGGGCACGAGCAGCTAATATTTGTAACAACGTGAAACGGTAATACGAATAAACCCGTACGCAACATTTAATTAAACATAACCATATAGGTTACCATATAGGTTACCGTTTTCGATCAGTCAACCACTCGCTACAATGGCCGACAAATTTGACATCCATCGTGACACATGCCTGACCATGAATATTGTCCCCCGTCGTTACGTAGTATTGTATAACCCGAGTCAAGTGCGATGCCATTGCTGAGGTGATGAGTCCCCGAGCACTGAGAGGCTGCACTTGAATCTGTAGCATCAATTGCCCATCAGTCTTCGAGTATCACGTAAAGCCCGCGTTGGGCCAGAGTCACAATGGCGCCAATTTGAAATCGTCAACAAACAAGTTGGGTGCTCTTAACACACGGTCGATATTCCGTTGCACTCGCGATGCGGATAACAATTCGTCGTCCAACACCGACCAGATTCTGTTCGTACGTCAGTCCGACGATGTCATCACGACATCACCGCGTTCGCGAAACAAAACTAACCAGACCAAGGAGATGGGTTCGCGGAATTTTTCTCAATTACATCCGAATATATATATGCTGTTCAAGAAAATAGCAATTGCTCGAAATATCTGTCATAATGTTATATAAAGACACTATATCTAATTTTATTGATACTTGAACATGACACTAAAATCCCCCTCTTCTCCCTTCTCTCGCTCCTCTCTCTCTCTCTCTCTCTCTCTCTCGCTCCCTCCCTCTCTCGCTCGCTGCTCTCTCTCTCTCTCTCTCTCTCTCTCTCTCTCTCTCGCTCCCTCCCTCTCTCGCTATTTCTCTCTCTCTCTACCTCGCTCGCTCGCTGCTCTCTCTCTCTCTCTCTCTCTCTCTCGCTCGTTCGCTCTCTCTCTCTCTTTCTCTCTCTCTCTCGCTCTCTCTCTCTCTATATATATATATATCTCTCTCCCTCCCTCTCCCTCTCGCTCCTCTCTCTCTCCGTCCCTCCTACCCTCCGTCCCTCCCTCCCAAACACTACGATAACACTGCAGTCAATCAATCACAACTACTGAGAATACGACAATTATTTACGACTAGACGTAGCTAAATAGTAGAACAAAGCATCTGTATTTGTTAGATAATTAATGCGCCATGTGCGCTTACTGCCGGACGTATTCATACGCAGTTAAGTTTCTTTTAAACACACGTTCCTTTGGTGGTCTGGACTATGTAAATACAAACGTGTTGTATTTATATAGTCGAAACAAAACTATGTAAAATAAGACAAATACAATACTTTTTGTCTCGAAAACAATGCGTTGAATACGAACTGAAGTAAACGGACCTATCAACTTTGTACGCTCGCGCAAATGAACGTTTGCACACACACGCACGCAAACAAACACACGCGCACCCACACACGCACGCAAACAAACACACGCACACGGTAATTGGGTAATCCAAATAATATCACGACGAAGGAAGGAGCCAAGTATAGCAATGCCCCGAGTGAATGTGACTCATCCTACTTCGTTCAAGAAATATACACTAAAAATTATTAATAATATCTTTGGTTCAGCTAAGCCGCGACCATCCGTCATGTCCTGCACGCGCGAGAACACTGCGGCAAGGCAGGCACACCCGGCAAGTAGACCTGCATGGCATATGTGGTGTCATTCTTTGTCCAACGTCGTCTTCATTATCTTTTGAATACTGTTATCAGTGGTGTCGTTGTTTTTGTACGGCTCAATTTCAAAGAGCAAACAACGGCACATTAGCTACCATTGGCAAAGCTACTCGTAGTATCACCCCATCAGTATCACCCCATCAGTATCATCCCATCAGTGTCACCCCATCAGGAAACACTGCTCTTTCGCAATTGTTTCAAGGACGGCAACTGTATCATTGCTTTGTATGGTCTCGCAACAAAGCGCTACCGGACCTATTCTTTTCCACAGAACGTGTATCCGTGTGACCTGATGTCAGCTGGTAATACAACGATACGAAGAGAACAATCCGGATGGCAGCGAATTAGTGGGTTGATGTTTCCGACAGGATTAGCGATACTCCGACTAACTGCGCAAGACTGGTTTCCCGCCTTGGCCACGGGCTCTGAATCTGTGAATATTTGGTAGTGGGTTTGTAGGTTGACCAGTGTGGATGACAGAGTTATTTCCCGCTAGATGGCATCACTTTATTTAAATTTTACACTTTATTTTGTACTGCCATACGACAAACATCTATACTATGAGAGCACGTACTGCTAACGTTCTTGCATGGCAACCAGTATGGCTTCAGAACTGAAGTACTCTAAGATAGGGCCGATCACAAATATAAACGACGTCAACTACCATTTCCCTGGTATCACTTTCTATGACGATCTAAACTGAAAAAAATATTGAAAATACTCTTAGGCATCGTTCTAACAAAATTTTAATCCGTAATAAGATAAGACACTCTTTATCACTTCCCAGAGAAGTCACGTTGGTGTTGGAAAGAACAGGTCTGACTGAGGGAGAAATACAAGTCACGTTGGTGTTGGAAGGAACAGGTCTGCTTGAGGGAGAACTGTAAAGCGCTTTGGATACATCGCTTTAAAGAACTTACTTTTTCACCTGCTCTTTAAATTTAATGTCATATGTTTACATGGTTGTCAATAAGGTTGTCAATAAGGTATGTACAATGCTTGAAATTAATGAACTGAACTGGTCTTTCCATTTTGGTTTTGATTGATATCCAGACAATTCAAATGCTATTTGCTTACGTGGAATTCAAATTTATCATTGTACAAAATAAAATATTGATTGTTGTTGTTGGTGAATCTCTTTCCAGTGGATGTTATCGGCGCGTCCAAACAATATGCCATCTAGCAAGTCTCCGAGACGTAGATAAAACAGCTTGGCGAGATATATTCGACGTTGAGGACTAGCCAAGGACCTGTGATAACATGTCACTAACTAATCGGCAGCGTGTCTGGGTTTCGCTAGGGTAGCTTCGCAGCGCCAGTGACGCGAACCACTGGCAGGTTTTAATTGGTGCGGTTTATGTCCTGAGACCGGACGTAATGATAAGATAAGATAAGATAAAACAATCCTAAAAGACATGCGTTCGGACCCCGTCTCGCGAGACTTGGACATCAATGTTTTAATGACGATTCAGAGGCACACATGCGGTCTGGATAGACGAGTGGACTCCGGTCAGATTCTGTTTGATGGAATTGGAAGCGACAATGACCGTGGGTGCCATCAATATGTGTAGGGATGTCAGGTGAAGTTGTAAAATATTAATCGCTCAGTTAGGCCATTAAAAACCTTTCTCACACTCTTGGGCCTTCTACAATTTGCATTACATATCTTGTTCAAGACGTCGCTGTCCAAATTCTTTTTTGGCGAAATCGATTTCTCCAGCCGTCTTTCTCCAGCCGCTCTCGATAGGGTTTTTAATTGATCTAAGTCTTAAACCCAAATCAAATGCTGCTGTACTCCTGGAGGATCTGGATAAACTTACAAAATGGGAGGTGTCATGGAAAATGGAGTTCCATCCTCAAAAATGTCATGTCACCTTACAGTTACAAAAAGACCTTTACATGTTTGGAGATTTCAATACCCACTTTGATTTACTAAGTCTAAATGCTAGATCATTCATTAGTGTCCTTCAGATTACATCAACACGTTTCATTTCCTACTCATGTTCATGATCATTGGCTCGACTTGTTTATTACTAGATCTACTTGCATTAACATTAAAGCAATATTTCCTACTGACGGTTTATCAGATCACCTTTGTGTCATTAGTGATTTGTGGTTACAAGTCGGGTGAAGACCTAGAACAAAATTATCACATTTCGACCAATAAATAAAATTAACATAAATAATCTTCATGATGATCTTGCAAAATCTACATTATGCGAGCTTGTTAATCAGTACCATGAAACATTAAGACAAACATGCCCCTAAACAAATTAAAGTATACAAGTTCGCCCTCCATCGCCATGGATGTCTCTAGAAATAGTTGTAGCAAAACGTCGTCGTCGATATCTTGAACGAATTTGGCGACGAACTCGTTCTCCACTTGATCGATCCCGTTAAACCAAACAGCTACATATATGTCTAATGATGTCAAAAGCAAAATCCGATACAATACAATTTTTTTCAACAAATTCTGAAAACCATCGCCAGATATGGAAATCCGTAAACACAATTCTACATCGTCTTCATTGGATACATTGTGTAATTCTTTTTTCAAAATACTTCACAGATAAGATTGCTCGCATTCGATCGAATTTTGTCATTAATGATAATGACGATGATTTCTCTGACCACCACAAATACACTACAGTGTTTTACACCTTCAACTACTAATGAAGTTCTCACTATCGTTAAAAAATCTCTTAACAAATCATGTGATTTTGACCCATTTCCAACACTTCTACTAAAAAGCTGCATCAATCAACTCACATTTCCCATTACTACTATCATAAACCTTTCAATGCAAGGCAGATTTGTTCCACTGGATTTTAAACAAGCTCTTGTAAATACTCTTATTAAAAAACAAACTCTGTGTAAAAAATTAACTAAGAATTATCGTCCTATTTCCAATCTCATTTTTATGTTAAAAGTATTGGAAAATACTGCTAATCGCCTTCATGAACATATTCATAAACATCACTTATCAAATGATCTACAGTCTGCATATAAACGATTCCTCTCTACCGAAACGGCTCTTCTCAAGATACACAATTATATAGTTGATAACATGGACAAACGCAAAGTCACAGCATTCACTTTACTAGATCTTTCAGCTGCTTTCGATACGATTGATCATTTAATCCTGTTATAACGCCTTCCACAGACATTTTGGCATATCTGGCACATTATCTTGCCCACAACACCTTCCATTCGGAGTGCCGCAAGGATCCGTCCTTGGCCCTGTTCTGTTTAGCTTATATACTACCTCTCTTAGCCAATTCATTACTAATCATAATCTCAGTTATCACCTGTATGCTGATGACACAGGTTTACATTTCACTTTCACAATGAAATGCAGAAGAATCTGTTTTGACTTTAAGTGATTGTCTTAACGATACAGGGGTGAGACGTATCTTGTTTTGGATGGAATCAAGTAAGCTATTAAAGCTTAATCCAGATAAAGCAGACCTTATTATTATTATTCGCACTAAGCAGCAACGAAATAGGTTCAGTAGCCATTTTCCAGTTAAACTGCTTAGCATTCCCATCAGATGCTGTTCGTAATCTAGGTGTTGTCTTTGATAGTGACTAAATTTTTGCCAGCATATTTCTTAAATATGTAAATCCTGTTTCTATCATACACGTGATCTCCGTCTAAATCGGCGTCACATATATCTATATTTACTGCTAAAACAATATCAACGGTATTAATTAGTAGCCGCCTTGACTATTGTAATTCACTACAAAATAACATTGCTAAAAGAGACTAGGCTAAATTCCAACGAGTACAACATTGTCTTGCATGTGTGGTACTCATGGCACCTCGGTGTTCACCATCTCTACCACTACTCAAACAGTTACGCTGGCTTCCTGTTACTTATTGAATCAATGTTATGCTGTCCACTCTTACATATCGTGCTCTATCTACACAACATCCACAGTACTTGGCTAGTCTCCTGCATCTTTCAGATATCCCTAGGCAGCTCAGATCATGAATTTCACAACAACTTATTGTGCCTAAAACACAACTTAACTTGGGCAAATATGCTTTCTCTGTCGCTGCGCCTGGCGTATGGAATGAACTTCCCATCACTTTGAAAACATCTGAAACTATAGCTATCTTCCGAAAAAAAACTCAAGACATAAATTTTCGGTAGTCGCTCGTTCTGATAATAACT
The DNA here is from genome assembly GCA_033239005.1 of Lamellibrachia satsuma. Classification (NCBI taxonomy): domain Eukaryota; kingdom Metazoa; phylum Annelida; class Polychaeta; order Sabellida; family Siboglinidae; genus Lamellibrachia; species Lamellibrachia satsuma. The sequence goes on from BSQZ01000018.1 coordinate 5,312,183, forward strand.
TTTGCGCGTCCCTGTTCACGATTATGCTTAATGATTCTGTTTTGCTGCGCCTCTGAACTCAGGTTCCTGAGGATATATGCCCAATAGAAGTTAATTATTATTATTAGTATAACCAGAAACAGAGCTATCATTGACAACAACCATATACTTCATAGTAAAATATTAGAAATTATCTCGCAAGCTGTATATCTCAGTGTTATAATAACTTCAGATCTTCGGTGGAATACCCGTATAAATAACATCTCACCAAAAGCAAATAGATCGTTAGGCTTCCTTTACAGAAACAAGTTCCATCCATAAAAATAAAAAATAAAGCTTAATTTGCCCTTGTCGGACCCCTTCTTGAGAACGGCAGTACTGTTTGGGATCCCTGTGCACAAATATATAAGTTATAAATGATTCAACGCGTGCAGCCTGGATGCATTTAAGAGTACCACTCAGACATTTTATTATCCAAGACTTTAATCAGTACAAAAACAAACTATATATATACGTTCTTATTTTGTGTTCACCAGCTCTATCGTAACACAGCTTTCGAGGGTTGCAACACACAGACTGTCGTACTGGTCTACAACTCACGACTGGACAAATTATTGCAACTTACCAAGTACTGTTTTCTAATTGCAAGCATTTCACGCGTTTGTAAGCATTTCATACGTTTTTCTACCATAAACAACCATGCAATTGACACTGGTCGCTGTCAGTGTTGCAAATGAGATGTTATGCTCCAATGTTGGTGCTGACTAACCTTGAGCAATATACAATTCATACTGTCAGTATTACATTTTTGCCAGAGTTGTCAAAAATATCTGCCAAATTAATTAGTACTAGACGAAACGCTTACAATCGATTATCTTTTTAAAATTCTGTTAGCTACGTTATCTGTTATGCATTCTTTCATGTTATAATGTAACGCCAATGCCGTTATGCATTCTTTCATGTTATAACGTAACGCCAATGCCGTTATGCCATTCATGCAGACTAGGTACTGCACCACGCATGTACCATCATCGGTGTTCATTTATGTTCTCTGTAGTTTGTAGAAATCTGACAGTTAGCAGGAGCGATCTGACCTTCACGAGTTAATGAAATAATTTGTTATGGACATTTAAAGAATGTGATGGACAAAGCCACAGAATGGACGATACTAGTGGATATTCTTGGCATAATTCTCTTTTGCTGTTGACAGTGTGCGTATAAAGTAGATTCGGTGCACTTTGCACTTTCATGGACGCTTAGCGGTTTATAGGAAAACTAAATTACGGATGGACTGCACCTCTGACTCATCACTCGTCACGTCGTAACCAGGCTCCCGCTTTGTCCGTGTCACAACACATGGACGTCCACTTATTAATTATTATAAACCGAGAAAACAACCAACGAACTATATATATATATATATATATATATATATATATATATATATATATACATATATATATATATATATATATATATATATATATATATATATATATATATATATATATATATATATATATATATATATATATATATATATATATATATATATATATATATATATATATATATATATATATATATATATATATATATATATATATATATATATATACTTTAGCTGACGCGTTTCGACGAAAGTAGGCTGACAACTGTTATGGAATTGTTAGATAAAGCTTACACCACTGTTTTTACGTGTTTCAGAAAACACAGTCAAGGTAGCTTACGCACATTTTGTTTAGTGTTTTTGCTAAGACAATAGTACGTGCCTCATGAAAGTTCCAATCAGATATCCCACCTGATTATGCACTGCCCAACTGTCGGAGACCCGATCAATATATCACACCTACACAACTCGGCCGCGTGAACGCACTTTCAAGATCAAGATCACTGTCAAACAGAAATCTTCTGTTATGACAAATTCGGATTAAATACGGCTTTTTGCTTGTTTTGGTGAATGAGAAATAGAATGGGAAATTGTGGCCTACGTCCACAGGGACAACGGTGGAGAAGCAGCCGAAAGCTGCCAGAGCAGGCGGCGGCGCTGTTATCTGTTATCTCTGCTTCCGCCGAGCTTGGATGGCGACCGAGACAGCGATGTCGCACCGCGCTATCGGGCTTCGAACACCATACATCAAAGATACTTCATCTGGAGACGGAGCGACGATTAATTTTCTCCTCTGGTGCGCCGCATCACATTGGGGTCAGGCCTGCTTTTTATATTTCCACTGGCGACCATTGTAGATTTATAGCAAAACTGATGGTAGAAATAAGATTCCACGGCATCCACTCCTAGGCTCAGACTCATATCGTTATCTTCCGTACTTATAATGTTGTGAAAGATTTGCGAGATAAGCTACGTGCTATTGACAACCTGTCCAAGCAGTGGTCGCCATCTTATCTTCGTATCGCACTTGTTTATGTTTACACAAATGATCGTTATACATAGTTATGCGGATTTGAGTTTTTCTTCAAAAAAGCTATGTCACATAAACTATTCGCGTTGCAATTTGATATATTGGTAACTGTCGTAAAACTGCCAGACGTATGATATATTCTGTCAATAAAACACAAGTATTTCGTGCAGTTGCGTTTCGAAAATGGCTGCACAAAACTTGCCCGCGAGAAATCCGAGCAAAGCATTTCAGTGGCTGACGCTGCATGTGAAACAAGGTTTACTTCTACGTTTGTTCGGTGAGATCCACCAAGAACTAAAGTAAGCGAACGTTGTTCTAAGGTTCACATCTTAAATGTTTGCCCCACTACTTATTATCTTTAATTAAATGTTTACCCCATTACTTATTATCTTAACTTAAATGTTTGCCCCATTGCTTATTATCTTAAATTAAATGTTTGCCCCATTACTTATTATCTTAAATTAAATGTTTACCCCATTGCTTATTATCTTAAATTAAATGTTTGCCCCATTACTTATTATCTTAAATTAAATGCTTGCCCCAGTACTTATTATCTTTAATTAAATGTTTGCCCCATTACTTATTATCTTAAATTAAATGTTTGCCTCATTACTCATTATCTTAAATTAAATGTTTGCCCCATTGCTTATTATCTGCACAAACATAAAGGTAAAAGCAGATCCTGATCCAAATCATAAGAGTGAAAAAGAGACGTATTTAGGGGGCCGATGGGTCATGGCTCCCCTTTGGGTTTTTATTTTGTGGCATATGTAAGTTGGTAGCGGGTAAACTAATGGGTGACTAAGCTATGTTATAGCAATCAGTCTACCATTATCAACGGTTGGCAGCGACCAGTGACACAATTTATTTTATTTTTTGCCGTATCTTTGTATACAGGGGCCTGTATACATATAGATATACACTGGTAACAGCCTCGGCTCTGTTGCCAACCAGGAATTGTATATGTTGCATTATTTTTGTCTTTCATTTATGTTCTGTAGTATTCAGTTCCGAAATAAAACACTCACTGACACTCACTCACTCACGCCCCCCCGTGGCCTCCCCTTTTTCGAGATCCTAGATACGATACAGGAGTGAAAGGTATACAAAATAGATAGACGTTGTCAGAACGCGCCGCGCACTTAGTGGCTCCCTGCCCCCGTATTTGTGATATAACGACACCATCAATTTGTATTCTTCAAAATTCCACATTCGGCTTGTTACATCACATCATCTGTTCACATCATCTTGCATCGTGGCGTAATTCAGATTGTCCATTAAAGTTTTCCCTAAATGTCCTGCCAAATGTCAGGAGCTAAAGCAATCAGTATTTGCTGGCTACTGCTAACCTACAGGCAACACGCCAGTGCTGCACAACGAACACGCCAGCGCTGCACGACGAACACGCCAGCGCTGCACGTCGAACACGCCACGCAGAAGTTATTCGCTCTTCGAATGATGATTAATTCTGTCCGTGCACGACTTTGTGTTTGATCGTATGTCGGAATTGATGCAGCAATGGAAGGCTGTCGCCGTCTGAACTTCTAACATGTTCAGTGGTTTCTGTTCACGTGTGAGTGATCTGTATGACGGACATAAGTAGATGGAATATGATATATTGTGCTTGCATTTTCGATTCGAACAAATTACATATATTCGCCGAATATGACTCGGTAGATCAGCCGTTATTGATACACATTTGAATGTCATTACATTACAGACGTATACATCATGCAGGAATCTCATGACGCAAAGTGCCGACCAGATATGCCATCGAGATAGAAAGTCACAAAACCATAATGATTCTTGACTTGACATTTAAGCCATGTTGACCCCTCGCTGTCCTCCGTGAGGTTGCACCCATCACTATCCTCCGTAAGACTGCCCCCTCGTTGTCCTCCGTGAGGTAGCACACTCGCTGTCCTCTGTGAGGTTGCACCTCTCGCTGTCCTCTGTGAGATTGCTCACTCCTGCTCTATTTACTGCAAACCGCTCTGTCGTCAACAGCGGAAGCGCAGGATCATGTCTGATCTGGTCACTCCACCTCTTCAGTGGCCTTCCGCTCGTCCACTATCCCTGGACATCTTCTTTGAATGCATGGCTGATAATGTTCTCTCTTGGCAGACGGCAAATGGATTCTTCAGTGTTTGATGGCATATGTGATGTATTCACGAGTGTATGTGTCCACTCTGATTTGGCTATGTTGTAATCTGTCTGCCCTGGTAACACCTCTGATAGCCCGCATGCAAAGCCTCTCAAAACCGTCAAGAGATTGTCTCCTCCATAATAATAGCCGCAACCTATATAAAAAGCCAGTGAAGTCTAGACGCGAGATAATCTATATCTAGGCTTCCAGCTACCTGTACTGTTGAAAAAACGAACAACACCAAAGAAACATTACGCAAAATGTGTTGTACATATTCCTGGTATGGCAAGCAGCTGCTACAAACGTTGTACATATTCCTGGTATGGCAAGCAGCTGCTACAAACGCTGCTATTGTGCATTTAGCTGTTTGAACAACACGGAATAATTTTTTATACAAGACGTCATATGCAGTTGCGATAGGGGGGGGGCTCCATAATAACACTGTTTAGTTATACAACAACATCGTTAACTTAATTCGACGAAACTACCGTTTTTTACTAGTCGAACTAATCTAATCAGGAAAAGAGAAACATTACGCGATCCGTGTGCGCAATAAAACGCAGTAAAACATGTGTAGCTCGCTTGCTCGGGATAACTATATTCCGTAAAACGATGTCAATTTGCTTGATTCTAACAATGTAACACTGCGATAGCACAGGCAGCACTGCCGTGAAAGGCAAATCAACAAGCGAATAACATCTTCATCGACTAATTTAATATTACCTCACGAGTGTCCTTACAAGATTGGCGTATTCTCGAGAACATAATGAATATGAACACTATGAACTCCGGATGTAAATCGTTTGTGTAGTTAAAATATTATATATATAAACTGGGTAAAATATCCAAATTAATATTTAATTTCCACATACCCTGTTTTCAGAGTAAACAAGTTGCGTCTGGTAGACAATGATGCGTTTTATATGGTACATTGGTTTTTAACAAGATTGCGATCTCGAACAACAAGTTCCTGATGGCAAGTGGACAAGGAAGCCATTGGCTTATCGAGAGTCCAACAATTTTCTCATCTATGTGTAGCCCGCCCTTATCAGATATCTGTCAATTCTATTTTTAAACATATTCACACTACTAGCATTAACACAATCATTTGGCAGTTTGTTCCATTCATTTATCACCCTCTGTTAGAAAGAGTACTTTCAAATGTCCAACCTACACTGCTCCTTAACTAATGCTGCTTTGTGTCCTCTGGTTCTACTACCTTCTTTAAGTTTGAAGAACATATTCTTATCAACATCCTCATAACCGTTCACTATTTTAAACACTTCTAGTTGGTCTCCTCTTGGTCTCCTGGTCTCTGGTGGTTGGTGAAATGAAAATCACGTTTTCACTCACACTCATTCACTTAAGCCTTTTTACTCCCAATAATCTTCTGCAAGCAGCACGGTCTTGGGTGAACCAGCTGAGTTCATTCCTGGTCTTCTCAACCAACTTCATTCCTTCCACCGTTCTTCTCCAAGTGCCCAGTGGTCTGCATCTACTCCTCTTCCCAGGCTATCCGGAGAATGTGGCGAAGCCATACAACCACCGTCTTTGCTTCCTCTCATCGACGTTGTTGGTTTGTCCGGACATACCCCTGTTGGTCGCCCGCTGCTCATAACGCATTCGTGGAATTCGTCCGAGGCATTTTTGACTGATTATTAATTATTATCTATTACTTGATTAGACTAGCAAAATATGTACTTTTTCTGCTAAATGAGTATTCATCGTAATATCCAAAAGTCTAATATGCTAACGAAATGTATCGATCTAGAGTATGTTATCATGTCCACGATCTTTGCCTTCCATCACGTTATTGACTATTTAACAACATCAGCGACGGTTGTGAAACTGCGTCTGACGCAGCACGGTTGAACAATGACCGAGATGGAATCAAACATTTGAGTGAACAGCCCGACAAATAATGTCTTATTTGAGGAGAGGCCAGCTCCAAAGAAGCTGTAACGTTGGCGCATTAGTCACATATTTATAGCTGAGACAGCTGATAGGGAGACAGATGGCGAAGACATGACCGGCAGTGAGGAAGAGACTGATTGAGTCGTAGCTGCTGCTGGACGCATTTTCTGTCGTCTCTTCGATACTTGCTTCAAACTATAATATTTAACAAAAGCGTTTCGTCCCATCTCCAATGACAAAATTGTAATTCTCTACTGCCAAGTTTTATTTTGCGTAATTCTTTGGACAAGGTCAAGGACATCCTCTTCCAACATCTAAGATGCTATACTTATTACCGACTAGGCCACCATGCCCACTAGCGTGATGTGTTGATATTACAGTCAAATTAAAATACAGATACATTTTTTAAAATGAATAATTTACACAGCCACACTCGATAGAGGCAATGCAGAGTTCAACAAGATTTAACAAGATTGCCATCCCAAACTAAAAGTTCCAGATGCCAATTGAACAAGGGAGTCACTTGATTATCGAGAGTCCAACAATTTTATCATATATGTATATATATTTTTTAACATATTCATACTACAAGAATGAACACAATCTAACAGTTTGTTCTATTAATTTACTCTATGATACTCAACCAACATTGTTCCTTAACTAATGCTGCTTTGTGTCCTCTGGTTCTACTGCCTTCTTTGTTTGCAGAACATATTCCTATCAACACCCTCATAACCGTTCACTATTTTAAGCACTTCCATTTGGTTTGCTCTTAGTCTCCTGGTCTCTAGTTAAAGAAACCAGTTAAACCATATTCTAATAAGCGGCTTTCATAACTAAGGTCTATGAGGCTGAGGAGAAGTTTGTCTGCTTGAAAAAAATACATGCTGGCCATTGTGATGGTATATTTTGCAGAATCAACTGAAATATAATCTAAAGAGTTTGCTAATATTGTTATTATAAACATGTAGAAGTTGTGTGGCATAAAAGTTGCCTGAGTAAATCAATAGTTGGGGCATTTAGAGCATTGCATTACATCCACATTTGTGTGCGTTTGTGTGTGTGTGAGTGTGAGTGTGTGTGTGTGTGTGTGTGTGTGTGTGTGTGTGTGTGTGTGTGTGTGTGTGTGTGTGTGTGTGTGTGTGTGTGTGTGTGTGTGTGTGTGTGTGTGTGTGTGTGTGTGTGTGTGTGTGTGTGTGTGTGTGTGTGTGTGTGTGTGTGTGTGTGTGTGTGTGTGTGTGTGTGTGTGTGTGTGTGTGTGTGTGTGTGTGTGTGTGTGTGTGTGTGTGTGTGTGTGTGTGTGTGTGTGTGTGTGTGTGTGTGTGTGTGTGTGTGTGTGTGTGTGTGTGTGTGTGTGTGTGTGTGTGTGTGTGTGTGTGTGTGTGTGTGTGTGTGTGTGTGTGTGTGTGTCATTCAAAATAGCATAAAGGGAAACAACACTAAACTCACGAAACAAACCAGATCTTTTTTTATTATACTGTAATCTTAATCGAAAATGTTTCTAAATTAAATGAAACAGTTACTCGAGCCATGAACGTGCGTTACTATTTCAATCAACTTGCGCTGACAGTCGGCAAATTGAATTTTATCTCGGTATTAGAGCGACGCTCGATGTTCGCCGTGTGCGTTTTACAAATGGCAGCCTTCGCGTTGTTGTACACAGAGATTGAGCAGCAGCAATAAAAGCTAACTAACCCGGACGTCAATACGTTGACGGCGCAAAATTACATAGTAATCAATCTAATAGTATCAAGAAAACATATCGCGGTCGCAATGGCGTAATGCCTGCGTGTCTGGCGTTGCTATTAAGATGCGGTTGTCTTCCATTATAATAAGTCTGACTTCGTAGAACGTTGCTTCATTTAGAATATTAAGTAATAGTCGTGTCCGTGTTTCCACGTTTCTCCTCAGTGTGCAGTGTTAACCGTTTGTTGTGCATTATCTTAAATAAATTATTACTGCTGTTACAAAGGTTTAGCTAACAGTTTACTATATCGATGTTCATGTCATTGTTTGGGTTTTTTGTTGCTGTAACAAATAAGCCGTTCTTCGTGCAATTTTTCAGTGGTGCTTTGTAGAACGCAGCGACTCACTTTCTTCAGCGCAACGACAAAACAGATCATGCAACGACAAATCCAGCAACATGATTTTGTTTTTCTGGATAGGCGTCTAGATTAGCATCGCCAAATGCCATTAAATAACATACTGGGCTTATTGTGTATGCTGAACAATTATGGTAGTGTAAACGAGGACATAACATAATAATAATAATAATACCTTTATTGGACAACAACATGGATATACATTTGATAAAACTAAAAAAGAACTATATGTCCTATATTCTAGAGTGTTATTTCCATTTGATACATTCATAAGCAAAATTTAGCACCCACTGTATACGTACGATGATTGACACATACGTTCGTACGTACATATATAGGCCTAGTTACGTACACGCATACATACATACATACATGCATACACGCACGCACAAACACACACACACACACGCACACACGCGCGCGCACACACTATCACTTACATCTCCACTAATTCCAACTGCTGCATAATGAATAAATATAACTTTATAAACTTGACGGTACAGTACAGTATTCTGTTTTTTTGTCTCCTTCGTTGCTATCCGTTCCATTTCTAAATCTCTGTCATAAATAATCGCTGCGAAACAATAAATGCAACATTTATGTGGTATTACATTATACATGAAGTGTCCTATTGGAACGTCGACGCCACTCCGACTGTTTGCACTCTGGCGGGTCTCCTGTAACTCCGCAATATCCCTATTAGGTGGACGGCAAATGATATTTGCGCAGCGCAGATTGGAGATGAGATCTACATGCGCAAACATCTGGATTTTGATGAAACCGTCTTTTCTCGATCAATAACAATAATACGTGTGTATTGGCCGGCGCCAATGGCGATACAATAATCATTTGACGGAGTCCAATTAGTTTCTGAGCAAGGGGGGACGTTTTCGGTGATTTGATCTAAAGCCCCTTTGGATGTTTTCTGAAATGGCCCGTGCCAGACTAAGTACACAGTCGCAGGTAACCGAGTCAACGGTTGAGCATTTAGATGCATGATCAATTCATAGCTAAGGGAAGGACCTTTTTAAACATTTCACTCTACCGTGATATTATAGTGAGCAGCTGTGATGAAGACTTCTAGAACATGACATTTACTATTTTAACAGATCGATGTCACCCAAGCCAATATGTCAACCAAGTCAATGCTAGAGGACTACCAACACACAGTCCAACCAACGCAAGTCCATCTGTTTAATGCATCACAAATACCAGATATGCCGAGTGAGGCGCCAGAAACACGCAGATTCTCACTTAGGGAAGTTAGTCCGGGGTTAATAGTTCTGGTTTCGCATCACTGTAGGTCAAAGGTTAAATGTGCTTAAGCAGTCGAAAGCGCATAATCTCGTGTGCTGGTTTTCATCTACATCTACCTCTCTTTCCCTATCCCTCCCCCTCTCTCCCTGTCCCTCTCTCCCTCTCCCGCTCTATCCCTCTCTCTCCCTCTCTCTTCCTCTCCCTCCCTCTCTCTCTCTCCCCCTATTTCCCTCCCTTCCTCCCTCTCTCCCTGTTACCCTCTCCCTCTCGTTCTATCCAATGCCAAAGCGATGAGTTCATGTTGCTTGCTAGTTGAAATTACACAGTGTATCATACTGTCATAATGTATATAGCGCTGAAATGTGCTCCTTCCCTCACTCACTCGCTCACTCACTCACTCACTCACTCACTCACGCACGCACGCACGCACGCACGCACGCACTCTCTCTCTCTCTCTCACTCACTCACTCACTCACTCACTCACTCACTCACTCACTCACTCTCTCTCTCACTCACTCACTCACTCTCTCTCTCTCTCTCACTCACTCACTCACTCACTCACTCACTCACTCACTCACTCACTCTCTCTCTCTCTCTCTCTCTCTCTCTCTCACTCACTCACTCACCAACATCTTCGCTTCTTGCTGCTCCTGCAACAGTCGACATGGTAAAGAAGAACATCAGACATTAAGTGAACTGTGACATTCTAACATATCAATCATAATACCCGCGTCACATGCAGTATAGAAATGTGAGAAATGTGACTAGGGAATAACACGTGTTTTTAGGGGACGGATCCAGGGTTCAGCCGGGCGTTAACCTCAAGCCTGATGAGCTGGTAGAAACAAAATTGTTCCACATTTATGCACAAACGGCTAAAAATCTTGCTTAGTCCAACCCCTAGATCTGTAGTGGCACTCAAACTGCAGCTAAAGCGAAATACTCGACGAATTAATTTTTACATTTTGTATCAATATGTCCATATGACCATACTTAGAACAATGCATATTCATCTGTACATTTGACCACAACGCACGATGGAGAGATACGATATATATCCAAATGGATATCTTCCCAACACATTCCTGTACATATACTGTTTACATCTTCGACGTGTCTGACGATCGAGTAAATAATACTGTGTTAACTCACCAACAGGGCTACCTACTGGATTGTTGAGCAATACATCTCAGCATCTGATTGAATAATCGCACGCCATGTATTAATAATTATGGAACGAGCACAAAACATGATTAATGAGTCGGACATTATTGCAATTTATACTGTTTCATTCGTACTTAGTAACAATAAATCGTGTGCGAATTATAAGAAACGTTTATTATTATTGCTGTTGATATATCATGTTTCAATATGCCTTAGACTTCTATGTTATATATGAGATAAGACTGTGGAGGAAACAATAAAATGAGAAATGACACTGCAAGAATGATTGTTGAAGCAAGCGAATGATGCTAATGAAATGTCGTTGTAGATCATTCGGAACATTAGAAGCGGAATATCGGTTTTTAAATGCGTTAGTTTACTAAATGCGTCAGTTAGAACAGTGTCATTACAGCCTTGTCAACTGATTCACCCGAAAAAACGTTCTTACTTTTTTCAGCTATATATATATATATATATATATATATATATATATATATATATATATATATATATATATATATATATATATATATTTTATATATATATATACACACACACATACACACATACACATATATATATATATATATATATATATATATATATATATATATATATATATATATATATATATATATATATATATATATATATATATATATATATATATAATTATATATAATACATATATATTTGTCATAATGTTAAGCCATAGATATATACATATATACATATATAAAACTACAAACGAACCAAAAAATGTAACTCGGACTCGCTTCTTCTCTCGTGTCGCTACATTCCCCCAGCCACTGCAACACACAGGCCCTCGCCCAGAAGATGAAAATTGCCAAATCGTCTGGTGAACAAGCCTCTGGCAGGAGAGGACATTTTAGGAGATGTTCCTTTGTTTGAGGAACCGCTCCACAGTCGTATTCGGTAAAACCGTTTTGATTGTATCCCCACTTCTGCATAAGAGCTCTGCAGCGTCCAACCCCGTCAGATGCGTTGACAAAGACATATCCTGCAGCCCTCCAAGAACACTGTTTCCCATCCAGCACGAAGGATGATAATCCTGGACTTTCGAGGCGCACACAACCGTAAGGATTGTCCCTATGCCCTAACGCGTCCCTTTTGTTTTAGAGAAATTCCGTAAGATCTGGCACATGTGCTGAAACCATATGGGTTTTTGAGGTTGGGCCGATGTTTTACACATAAATCCCGTGCTACGACTGTGTTTCGCGATACATCAGTCACGGCAAGATTAATTCGCCGCCAATGGGCAGGGCAGTTAACAGTGCCTCTTGGGTCTCGATGTTGACAAATTTATCTACCAGATGACCGTGCACACTCGAGGGAAAGTGCTTTATTGTGTGTGGATGAGTCGGGAAAAACGTTCGATTCGACAAGCCACTACGAATGAGTAAGCTGTGACCTATAGTGAGCCGCGCCATCATTAACAAATGTGAACAAATATGTGTTGCGCATTAAAACGTTGTTAGGGTATTCTTATATAAACGGAATACCCCACAAGGCTAGCATTTTTACCACAAATATGTCTAACCCGACAACACGTTGAATATAGATACATAATTGTGTTTCCGGGAATTAATTACTATACTGATCGCTGATTAGACATAATGAAAACGATTTTAATATCAAAAGTACACCTAGTTAATAGGCGCGTATATTTTAAAGAAAGGAAAATAAAAATAAAAACCGATTGTTGATCCCATAATTCTTATTTGGAGGATTTTCCAAGATAACTCATCAAATCCATATTCAACAAAGAACAATAATTATTATTAATTAGGCATGATACATCTAATACCGTAACCTTATATCAAGGCGGAACTACGAAATATATCTCTATGTTTAAACAAACCTGATCAGTAATGATTCAGCACCGCCTACGTCATGACAGTAGTAATTTCAACCGAGTAAACGACAGGAACTCATTACTCGGACAACGGACTGAACGTGCGATGTTGCACGACAAATCCTTCAGCGCACGATATACCAATAAACGCACATTACGCCCAAATAAATTGCATTGCATTACAGAACCGCAGAACTAAATCCTGCGGCAGTAATGCATGATTTTATAGTTGATAACCATTCTGTTAAAATCATGTTTTCGCTGTCGGGCTGGACTTGTAAACACTGATATAGTTGTGACAACAATCGCAAGACATCTCGAGTGCAACAAAGAATACAGTATGCAACATCATGTTTACATCCGAATGCTGCACAGTAGGGCCAACAGCATTGTAAACATTTTTGTTGCGTGTAAATCTGTGATAACCTGCTATCAGAAAATGCAAGCTCCTTATTTTACATAGTTTTGTTTCGACTATATAAATACAACACGTTTGTATTTACATAGTCCAGAACACCAAAGGAACGTGTGTTTAAAAGAACCTTAACTGCTTATGAATACGTCCGGCAGTAAGCGCACATGGCGCATTAACTATCTAACAAATACAGATGCGTTGTTCTACTATTTAGCTACGTCTAGTCGTAAATAATTGTCGTATTCTCAGTAGTTGTGATTGATTGACTGCAGTGTTATCGTAGTGTTTGGGAGGGAGGGACGGAGGGACGGAGGGTAGGAGGGACGGAGAGAGAGAGAGGAGCGAGAGGGAGAGTGGGGAGAGAGAGAGAGAGGGAGAGAGAGAGAGAGAGAGAGAGAGAGAGAGAGAGAGAGAGAGAGAGAGAGAGAGAGAGAGAGAGAGAGAGAGAGAGAGAGAGAGAGAGAGAGAGAGAGAGAGAGAGAGAGAGAGAGAGAGAGACGGGTTTTAGGTCACCGTCAATATGCGTCAGCCCGCTGGCGTAGACTAGTAAATGTATCGAAATATATGTGATTAAAGTAGTTGCTGTTTCCGAACAACGTGTATTACTTATTCATCTCCGGATGCGAACATCACAAAATCCAATATAAAAGCAAATAAAAATGTAACTGCACATCTCAACCACGCTAAAAAAATACACGCGATCCACATAGCCTACGTCACTGCCTCGTTGGGGTTAAGGGGCTGCTCGCCGCTGATTGGTAAAAAATTCAAACACTGGTGATTATGCCACCCTCCACGAAAACTGACATTAGACCGGAATTTCGCACTTTTAGAAGAGATTCCCAGTAAACCACTTGCGTGATATCCTTCATTATAGTTGCAAATGGTTAGTCTTTATGCACTCTTATAGCTGCAAAGGCCAAAAGCAATGCCTTTGGTTACTCTTTAAGTATGCACGTAACAGCATATAGATAGGAACAAACACTCGGCGTGCCGGGTACGATCTTTAAGTATGCACGTAACAGCATATAGATAGGAACAAACACTCGGCGTGCCGGGTACGATCTCCAGGACGGATTACTACTAAGTTTTCCCATTGGTGACAATGTTCATGTGTTTCAATACAGTTCGCATATTTGTATTTTTAATCTTCTGATAATTAACTATGTTAATATCATCAAGCTGATGGAAAAAATACCATAAAATTATGTTGTTTTTTCTCTCCAGAAAATTGACATACCAGATGCTCCCCACCAAATGGCGTCCAAAACGACTACATCATGTCTTCGTGCGCAAGAGATCCTACAGCACCTGCCACATGCGTATGTTGACAGTCGTCCATTAGAAGTTGTATTCTGGGCATATTCTTTTTCAAACATTATTTTCCAGGGAACAAAAAATTGCCAAAGGGGACTACCGTCTCAAAATCACTGGCACTTCATTCGTATGCCATGAAACCAGAAAAAAATATGTGATCCTTCACTTTCCGAGGAGTAGGAGCGAGGCGGTGGCTTACCTCCTCATAATGATTGTCTTCTCCGCGGGAGCGCTTGTATCCATTCATGATTAGCCTGATGAGTGGCGCCAGTCGGTGTTCCTTTTATCTCGTGTAGCAGCCACAGATCTGTCGGCTACTCGGCATGCCGCGCACGCAAATTAATGCCTCGTCTTATTATGATCTATTGTTTCTACGACAATTTACTAGTGACGCGCTCAATCAGGCGTCCATTTCCATACAGCGACAACGTCGTGAGCGCAGAGTATGAGAGTGGCCGCTCGGAGCCAGCTGGTTGTTGGACACAGCGTTGTCTTGATTGCGAGCCAGCTTACTACGACACATGACCTTCGGTTACACACGTGCTACAGTAATAGTATTCTGTCACGCATGTTACGGCAATGACCATCTAATCTAGCGATTACATTCTGTTACAAATGTTACGGCGATGACCATCTGACATCACGTTATGCACGTAACAGTGATGAATAAGTGTTGCTTATGTTACTGCGATTACCGTCTGTTACTTATATGTTACTTCTGCACGTATGTAACAATTATTGTTATTTTGTAGGATTTTGTAATTAACAATACATAACTGCGGAGTAACATTCAAATGTGAGGATAATGAACTTATAAAGTTAGTAGTAAACGTGCATACCAATTGACTATAAATTGGCCTTTGAGTGTTTGCATGCACTTTATTTTTTTTCCATCTTCACGTGGCGGATTACGGTAATGTAGCTCACAGGCACGTTTGCTGCCCAACTAAGCCAAAACGATGGCCGACCACCGCCAATTACTTAAGGCCTTACGGCGTTTTTCTCTTTGCCCGTGTGCATACATATCTAGAATCAGGCGATCAAATGTCAAGATCGGGAAATGTATATAATATCTAGTGCAAGCGTACGTTGCCACAAATCACTGGAGTCACACTATCCATGTAACATCCATGGAAGTTGGTATTGGTCATTGTTGCCATACGTCATGATTGGCGTACGTCGTGGTTGGCTTACGTCATAGTTGTCATACGTCACAATTGGTATGCGTCACTGTTGACAATACGAGAGGGACAAGACTCAATTAAACTAAGTGAAAAGCGTCGTGAATCAAGTTCGCTAAGCGAAGACCTTGCACCTCGGATTAAATCAACTTAGTGATATGCGACTCAAGCAGGGTCCGCTAAGTGACAAACGTTACGGGTCAAGTTATTCAAATGACCAACGGCGTAAAGGTAATTGCTCCAGTAACGCATGATGACAGTCACACTACACTAGAGAACAGTAAAGTTATCATAATCGAATTATTAAAGACTTCATTGTGAAACATACTCGCACACGCGCGCGCACGCACGCACGCACGCACGCACGCACGCACGCACGCACGCACGCACGCACACACACACACACACACACACACACACACACACACATCTTCACATTAATAGCTAACTATGTTTTTGTATGTAGCTATTTACAAGTAATTGTTTTATTTTATGGATATACAAATTGAAGTTTGTGTGTAAATGCAATTTTAGTCCATATGTACTTTTTGGGGTGGGGTGTGGGCCTCTATTACTGGAGGCTTGTTGGGACAAATGACTGCCCCCACCTTTGCTAATTTTAATTTGTCATTTACTATCTGCGTTTTTCGATGACCATGTGTTAGCGATTAAGCTATGTCATCGATATAAAGGTATTATTCTACGTTGGTACACTTAGTAAATGACCTTTACCAACAATTACTCTTTGCGTTTTCATTTAGCAAACGAGCTCAGGGTTCTGCCATTAAGACTCAGCATGATATAAATGAATATTTTTACGCATGTTAAAATAGTATTTGTATAATGTGAGGTGAAAATGTGATTCATTGAAATTGTTATTAGTTATAAAGTACCGGGTTGCTGCACGTGAACCGGTCCGCATTCCGCGATGCGTAAACCATAACGAGGCTACACTACCTCGTCCCTTTCTGCTGCTGATGTTATCAAAGCCAGACGTGTCCTATGTCACAGCAGATTGGAAGTTTTTCTTCCCACCATCCTCCCCTGACTACCACCTCTGTTTCTCATGCTGCCTTATATTGTTCATATATGTATGTATGTATCTATACAATTTTTCGTATTACTTAATCTTAATTGATGTTTGTTCTACAAGACTTTGGTGCATATGTTATTACTATTTTGGGTTAACACCAATTGATTTGACGCTTTCCTTCAAGTGTAATTTTCCCCAATGGGGTTTTTTGTAGAAGGTTTTAGTGCGTAAACTTACTATGGTTGGGACAAATGACTGCCCCCACCTTTGCTAATTTTAATTTGTCATTTACTATCTGCGTTTTTCGATGACCATGTGTTAGCGATTAAGCTATGTCATCGATATAAAGGTATTATTCTACGTTGGTACACTTAGTAAATGACCTTTACCAACACTTACTCTTTGCGTTTTCATTTAGCAAACGAGCTCAGGGTTCTGCCATTAAGACTCAGCATGATATAAATGTACTTTTAGTCAATGTGTTTTTGTTGCAAAAGAACATAAAGTAGTAGCATATTAAAATATAATTATCATTATCCAAATAACGAACGCCAATTTCCGTAAGTGAAAGCCATTGTGAATGAAGATATCAAAGAGAACCAACATAAGCACAATTGCAGTTGGCGTTGTTGTTGACATACGTCATAGTTATCATAGTCAGGATTGTCGTACGTCAGTGTTGCCATATCGGGAGGGACGCGAGTCAATTAAGCTAAGTGAAAAACGTCGTGAATCAAAGAGATGAATACATTAATTACGTAGCGTACCATTGACGCTACCAAAATGAGAAATGCCGCGACTAAGACAACATAATGGCACATGTGGCAAGTCGCACGCACGCACGCATGAAACCACGAACGCACGCGCGCACACACACCATGGTCTTCTCTTCTACACCGTAAAGCAGGAAAGCAACTAGCAGAAATGCGGTCAGATTCAGGATTGTCGTCACGACTGCAGAAGATATTAATCGGCTTGTTTACTTCACTGAAGATACAACGAATGACAAATATCACATTAACGTTTGCTTTCTTCAGTTCCAACTAGCAGCGCTGAAAAGAGAATACTTAACGCCAGAGTTTGTGAGTAGTAGAAGTAGTGACGCACGTACGTAGAGTAGTAGAAGTAGTGATGCACGTACATAGAGTAGTAGAAGTAGTGACGCACGTACATAGAGTAATAGAAGTAGTGACGCACGTACATAGAGCTGAAAGACATAGTTTTACAATGTGCATTACAAAGTAATGGCAACAATCAGACAGGACACCATCTCAAAGGGATTACCAGCCACCATCTAAACTTTGCCCACAATTACCACCAGTTCTTTCATGGTTTCATTTCAATTCGCATTTTCGAAAAGCAAGCTATGACTTGGAACTGTCATTCGGTGGCTACAATGACAGCTAGACTAACATCATTGCATTCGTTTTGTGACTGCCCCAAAACCTCCCCGTTTGCACGGTTCGCTTGCGCAAAATGGTTAAAGAATATTTAATGTGATAATGCACAGAAATACATAAAAGTCAGCATCATATAACAATCGCTCTTACACACATAAAACAGGTCAGATGCCGAACTCTCAACAGTTGAAAGGTTTTTTGCGGAACAAGAGAAAACAGAAGGATAATGCAGCAGTCGAACGATTATGATATATTTTTCTGATATTGTTTTAGGTCGAAGCTATCACAAGACAAGGGCTCTCAGTACGGATATGTAGCACTAGTTCAGCTATATCTGGCAACAAGTCGCACATAAAAGACAGAAGATAAGCCTGAAAGATTAACGCGGAACAGCAGAAAAAGAAGGACAACGCAACATTCGAACATATATATTGTTCACGCTAATGGTTCTCGGCGAGGATCGGTTGTGTAAGATACAAGCAGCAAGTGGCAGCATGTGGAATCGACAATGGCCAAATCCATAGAATCCCAAGCGGATTTATTGATGTAATTTCATCCTGTGACCGTTTTTCTATCAATAATTTCAATATGATTCAATCATTCCAACCGTCCAGGTTTTCTTGCTTCGTTTTGGACATTTGATTTCAACGAAGATCCCGAAATATTTTATTTGGAAATGCTAGGTTCATCACTGATTGATCTTCGTGAGAAACGAAACTCGGGAGATCAGCGCGTCGTTAGCCATATAATCATGCACGATAGGAGTCACTCAGACGCTGACACGTTGACGTGTCAGACTGGCCGTGTTCGACACATTGATGAGGTCTTGTCATGCACGTATTTGATTGACCAGCTACCTTACTGCACTCGCAGATCACGTCATACCAGTCTATCATGTTTAGTCTTTCAGTAACAAATTGTCCATCTTGTTATAATTGAGCAAGTGTGTGTTTGTATGCTTTTATGTTAAGCTACTCCTCCTAGACGCTTTGCATCTCGGGCGACAAACTTCCAGGGGTTCATCTACGACCCACGGTCGGGTCATCTATGACCCCACGGTCGGGTCTTTTACGACCCCACGGTCGGGTCATCTACGACCTACGGTCGGGTTGTCTCGGTTAATTTTTTTCCTCGAAATTCACCACAGTATTACTGTTTCTACGAACAGTCGAATTACCTCTTGTAGTTATTATACATACCATTGTTCGCAACGCCATGCCAACAGTTACGTACAATTGTTCCCAACAGTATGTGTATCTTCTTCGATTGTGCCAAGTTGCGTAACCCAAAGGTATGGCGTCGTTAGACGTTACTATGACTGTTAGTGCTAAGTCGCAATTTCGAAGAAGCCACCTAAAGGTTATCTGGCAGCACCATGTACCAAGGCATAGGTGGATATTTGTGTGATAATAGTGTATCCTGATATCTAACAGTCACGTAACGTACGAACTACGAAGAGACAAAGAAAACGTCGTAAAGTTCTCCGCACAAATCTTCCACATGCCTCTTTCAAATGGATACCACCTGAACAAAAACGAAGAGAACAAGAGAACTGGGCGGCGCATGGAGAAGAACTGTAAAAGAAGAAATAAAGCTGGTTGTGAAGACGTTGGATGAACTCAGCTGTAGTGGCAGCGAAGAGGCCTGAGTGAGTGAGATCTAAACATTGACATTTTTTAATATTTAAAGACCACCATTTACTGCTATACAAGGCACACTTCAACTTTCCCAGGGTTTTCTTAATGTTATACCATGTAAGGTTAAAAAGCCGTCATCACGATTCGTTTACTGTTACACAGAGCACATGTCGAGGTTTTACCGCGATGTTGATGGGTAGTCCCCGTTTGGCGTCATTCTGTTGACGTCTTCAGACGCCGTATGACACGATCTACGAACTGTTGTTGCGTAGTGACTGGAGATTATTGACTAAACAATTACTGCGTAACGTGGTGTGTCAACCAGCAGCTCGCTTCATTGTGGCATACAAATTTACTAAACTATTACATTTATCAGGTATTTGAACTTTTTTGTTGTCCAAACGTTAATGTGACTATTTCTTTGGTTAGTTCCAGGCAGCAATGTTGCTTGCTTGTTTGCAATCCACATTTCCTTCCAATTTTAAACTTGGTGAGTGTGTTAATTTACATACACGCACACAGACGCACACGAAAGTAGGCAGAGTGACTGATACTGTCACCCGGAATGCTGTTTATCACCAGCATTGTAACTCATATCAACCACCTACACAAATTAATATAATACCAGGACATCGACATGTCAGTCCGTTCAGCAGTCTGGGGCCATATGTTGAAAGGATGTACATATGCCATTGTCCATGTCATGCGTTGAAATTCATTTATTTCACTCGCCAAGAAATCAATATGTTTACACTCTCTCTTATTGCTTAACCGTACATTTACTTAATACCGGCTTTATCCGTGCCCACTGACCTACGAGAGACGCCGATAAAGAGCGTCCAGGAAGATAATCCTGGTCATGCACGTTCACCACTGTGGAACGCGCTCGGAATATCTTCAGCGACTTTCAGGCACTCTCTCTCTCCGCCGTCTACTTAACTTTACTGATCGCTCGAATGTGACAGGAATTGTGGGTGTCTGGGTGTCATTCCGAGCAACATTATCGAATTGATACGAACATCGTTAGCTTAGCATGCACTGTTATGAACGTACTGCCAAACATCATCACCTCTACTAAAGATAAACCCGGCTGCTGCGCATTCCAAAGGGATTTTTTGTGGTTTGGTATGTCGTGTGTATTCTGTGTGTCATGTGAAATGTTCTATTTGCAAGCGATTAGTATTTTGTGCATTTGTCATTTGAAACAACAAAGCGGGATACACATGTGTTGAATATTTGATTAGACGCTATCGGTTCACAGTAAAAACAACATGCCTTGGTGTAGGCGACTCAACTGGTAATTGTTTGTTTTGCCATATTTTTATTTGTTCGAGTGGATCAACCGATGTCGCAACTGATTTGTGGCGTTCCTCAAAGCCATCAACGGTCATTTATCATTGTCAGTCGGAAACTTCGTTCAGCTCCACAGCGAAGTACCATCAACACCAGCAAGAACTGTTATAAATTCTCCTAGTTTTCTCGGACAATAAAACACTGTAACTCGCTACCAGACACAATAGCCAGCAGCACAGAACCAAACAGTGAAAGCAAGCGTTAACGTACTCGGTACCAAGCAAACACGACTAAACAGCAATGAGCTCACTGCGACGTCAGTATTCAGGTGTCTCAGACGTACTATCTACACTCCTACCAGTTTCGCTTCAACGTGCCGTAGGCGTTTGTACATGAAATAACGCCAACCAAGACAACATCCTTCACAAACAGAGAAGTACCGTTCGTGACCACGCCCGTAGCTACGTCGACATGACCGCGCCGACACGAACGCCCACGTGTGCACTTACGCCGCATTCGCTTATACGGGATTCTATAAATGTATATACTGCAATGCGAACACACCGGTATGGACATATGCCAGGTATGAAGATATGTCCGTTATATGCACATATTCGGGATTGGGAGGAGTCCGTTATGCAAAAATGTGTGCTGTGAAAATGCGACCTTTGTGAAGATGTGTGCAGGAACAGTAATTCGTCTTTAGTCGAGACTGCTGTCGCTTATCAACACAATATTTTAAATCCCAGAAACAAAACACACAAACATCAAACTGCAACTTGAAGTTATGTGTCAACAACGCGTATTACGTGGACCACGTGGACCTCCAATTTACCGGTGGACAAACACCACCGGTCAATTGGAGGATGACCTGCAGAAAATGCACTCAGAGTGCAATATCAGAGTGCAACGATACACAGTCACGTCCAGTTACATCAGGCTAGAAGAAAATGCAGCTGATCGCTATGACCCCAAGAGTACGCTCGAGGGTATGACCCCAATGCCACCCTTGCTCACTGGTGTGCCGACGTTTTCGTTATTGGCCCATGCACAAATTAAACAGTTTGACAGGCGTTACGGCAAAGCACTCTTGGGTCTTCAATTCACACCTAGGAATGTCAGTATGAATAATTTCGCTCTCCACGTTAACTGTAGGTGAGAAACGCCGTGGCGTTTACCTGTAATGAATGACTGGCCGGCACTGCGTTGGCAACTACTTGATCATTATCGCGCAGCGTTCGAGAAATTATTCATATGTTCGGATGACAATTCACACAATGTCACGCTGACGAATAGTATTTCGTTAGCTATTTTTATTTTTTTACATCCAAGCTAGCATGCCTTACTTCATGGACTTTCTGATTTGGAATAATTGTATCTGTGTGAACACTGTTTTGAAACGCCGAAGACCCTACCCGGTACAATAAGTTAGTGCAGTCTCATTGGAAGGCATGTAACGGCTGACGTTTTCCACAACACATTCTCGTATAGCCATAATGCTTAGTTAGGCCGTTATCGTCTCCTTACAATCGTTCTAGCCACTTAGAGTCCACAATCTGTCAACTGCCTGATACTATCAATCCACGCCATTTTCTTCTCTCTTCTCCTTTTCCTGATACGTCTCCTACTATGCTGGTAAGTACCATATTATCTGATCTTTTTCTCCAGCGGCCGTACTTAGC
Organism: Lamellibrachia satsuma; assembly: GCA_033239005.1. Lineage (NCBI taxonomy): Eukaryota > Metazoa > Annelida > Polychaeta > Sabellida > Siboglinidae > Lamellibrachia > Lamellibrachia satsuma. The sequence continues at coordinate 5,334,999 of BSQZ01000018.1, forward strand.
CATCTTTCTTTTCTTAATGAAACAGCAAACCTTCTTCTTCCATAACCCTTACTTGACCTCCAGATGTTTGTCTTTCTCTGTGTCCAGCTTATCCTGAACATTCTGCTGCTGCTGCTGCTACTGCTGCTGCTGCTGATGATGATGATGCTGCAATAATGCGCATTGACTAAATAGTAGACACAATGTTGAAGTCACAACAATTCGGCTTAGACTTAATTCGGCTAAGGTTGTCTGCGTCGCTAGCTTCGTTCATTCGGCTGTATAAATAATTATTTGGCCTCGGACGGCGAAGGGATTTATGAGTTAATGGCATTAGTGTACTAATTGCTGCTTGGATGAATATGCCCAATGAAGTCCGGTCGATGTTGGAATGAGAAGGCGTACTACGGCTGTAATTTGAAACGTTATTAGCCACCACAAAGACTGCAAATGCGAAATAAAAGCCCTCACGCAATAAGGTGGTTTGCAATAAATGCTCGACCTGTTGTTATCAAAACATTGACGGAAATTGGTCGAAATTGAAAGTAGCGCATCTTCGGGAACACGTTCGTACAACTAAAAAATATCGCAGTATGATTTCCGCGGAGCCAAACAAGGAACTGCCTTCAATTGCCTGGTGTGCGGCGACATCGCCCGGGCGTTTGTGACACATTACCGCGCGCCAGCCGCGAAGTGGTCCTGACTTCATTCTATTTGTCAGAATGCGAACACCTACTCCAACTAATCATACGGTTATGATTCGCACACAGTCATGGGAAATCACATATAGCGATATGTCGAGATTCCGAATTTGTTCCACTAAGCAGCCGGAGCCGGCCATGCCCTGGAGATGTCCCGTGTTCGACCTGGCCTCGTGATCCGGCGCTGGCTCAGTCGCGCACGGTAGCGTGAAAAATCGATGCACGTCGTCTCTCGCATGCGCCAGTGATAAACGCTGATTTATCGCGTCACGTTTTTTATTTGAGTTTCATCTTTCGCTTTGCGGTCATTGGTGTCATGTGACCAGGGAGAAGCAGATGCAATATGATCAAAACGGCCTTTGTCATGGTGTGGCATAAATTATTTTTAATTGTCAAACTACTTTCTTTCTACGCAGTGCTCTCAAAATTCATCAAGCAATTCATGTAAGCAAATATTTTTTTTTAATGAAATAGTCATACTTCGAACATGCGTACGATTGTTCATACTTCGAACATGCGTATGATTGTTCATACTTCGAACATGCGTATGATTGTTCATAACATCTTTCATACTTTGTTTCTGTTCCAATATAGTTGCGCTTTGTGAATCTCTTCGCATCGAGGTCATATGAATACCGTGTTACGGTAAGGTACAAATGCCTTGTAACACAGGTAAACAATGATAAATACCAATGCAGAATGTACGGAACGTATTATTAATGCTTATTTACACCATTCCACTATTTGTTTAACGTCAATTTACTATTATAATATGCGACACGTTAAACACTGGAAGCGTTGTCATTACTTCACTGAGGTGGTCCCGCAAATTCACGCTAGCCTGTGTAATGTCATCTTTGGGAACCTGTAGTGATTGTGTTCTTCCTCCTTGTTCCCTGAGTCTGAGTGTCAGGTAAAGTATTGTTGAGCCACTCGTTCTGTTCTTTCTTTCCATAGTTTTCTATCGGCCGCCCCCTCTCCCCGTCTTACATCCTCCCCCGATCTTCTCATGTCCCTCCTCACCATTATTACCCACCCGAACAAACATGGAGTTGAACGTTCTGCTAGTTGTCGCCTCAATGACATTGTTGAATGGGATTTCTGGCGACTTCTGCTCGGAGACGTGTATGCGAACGTTATCATAGGATAAACATTCCCCTAAACAAACCAAAGTGTACAAGTTCGCCCTCCATCACCATGGATGTCTCATGAAATAGTTGTAGCAAAACGTTGTCGTCGATATCTTGAAATAATTTGGCGACGAACTCGTTCTCCACTTGATCGATTCTGTTATACTAAACAGCTACATATATGCAATCACATGGTGTCAGAAGCAAAGTCTGATTACTATGCATATTTTATCTCTCATCTCAATTCTGAAAACACTCGCCAGATGTGGAAATCTGTAAACACAATTCTACATCGGCAGAAATTAAAATCACTGCCTGAACATTCTTCACTGGATATATTGTGATGTTCTTTTTCAAAATACTTTACATATAATATTGCTCGCATTCAATCATTTTCCAGTTAAACTGCTTGGCACTGATACATTCCCATCAGCTACTGTTCGTAACCTAGGTGTTGTCTTTGATAGTGGCTTCAACTTTCGCCAGCATATTTCTCAAGTATGTAAAACCTGTTTCTATCATATACGTGATCTCCGTCGAATTCGGCGTCACATATCTATATCTACTGCTAAAACAATATCAACGGCATTAATTAGTAGCCGATTTGACTACTATAATTCACTACTAAATAGCATTGCTAAAAGAGACTTGGCTAAACTCCAACGAGTACAAAATTGTCTCGCACGTGTGGTACCTAGGGCGCCTCGGTTTTAACCATCACTACCATTACTTAAACAGTTACACTGGCTTCCTGTTTCTTGTCGAATTAAGTTTGAGCTGTCCACTCTTACATATCTTGCTCTATTGACACAACAACCACCCTACTTGGCTAGTCTCCTGCATCTTTCAAATATCCCTAGGCAGCTCAGATAATCAATTTCACAACTTATTGTGCCTAAAACAAAATTTTACTTGGGTAAACGTGCTTTCTCTGTCGCTGCGCCTAGGGTCTGGAATGAACTCCCCATCACTTTGAAAACATATAAAACTACAGCTATTTTCAGAAAGAAAAAAACTCAAGACATATTTATTCCGAATTGTATTTCCACCATAAATCTTCGGTTGTCCCTCGTTCTGATAATGACTTTTGCGCGTCCCTGTTCAAGTTTATGCTTAATGATTCTGTTTTGTTGCGCCTCTGAGCTCAGGTTCCTGAAGTTAATTATCATTATGTCGAAGAAAATGCTTAGGACGTCACGTGAAGCAATTGTTTATGATGTAATTTTGTAATGTCGCTTTTCTTACTAATGGGTTTGTTCGGTATGAAAGTTGTTGTAACTAGAGGGAAGTCTTGCGAATGAGAGTATCATTTTGAAGTATAAAAGAACACTGTTTCACAGTAAGAATTGAAATCAAGTTATTGGATTACAATTTAAGTAGAAGATAACACCCCATATATTCTACAACGTATTGGTCGTAAAGCAACATGTGTTAAGTAGACGCTAACACCAGAATATTCTACACGTATTGGTCGTATAGCAAATTGTGTTTAGTAGATGGTAACACTAGATATATTCTACACGTACTTGTCTTGTAACAAAGTGTGTTAAGTAGATGCTAACACCTGATATATGTTCCACAACGTGTTGGTCGTATACAAAAGTGTGTTACGTAGATAGTAACACCAGATATATTCTACAATTCATTTGTCATATAGTAAACTGTGGTAAGTAGATGGTAATGCGTGATGAAAGTACATGGTCATATAACAAACGTTATTCAATAGTTGGCAAAATCTGATCTATTCTACAATGTAGTGGTCGTGCAGCAAAGTGTATACAGTTGATGATAAATGGTGACATCAGCAGCGCCAACAACGAGGTTAGTTTTCAACTTATATAGTACGTTGTTGCTATGGTTTATTCTTGGTGCAGAATTTTTTTTCAAATATTTATCAAATAAATACGTCATCATTGAAGTAACTGTGCGTTATATAACACCCAAAGCCTTGTTAGTTTAAAAGCATTACAAATAAACATGTGACGAACCATATAGAAATAAACATGTGATGAACCATATACTGCTATTTTAGACACGATCATATAAATCTCGTTCACGCTATATGCATACACAACAATTGGAACCAACGATACAAGCATTATATAGATACCCTAATCAATTACACTATATTAAAGTCTTAATTTTTTACATTAATTAAAAGAAAAGCAAGCTTGATTATTAGTATATCAGTTTTTATCAAATATTTAACTGGGTTGCAACATAAATTAAGAAGCCCCAGATGGTAAATGCACAAGGAAGCCATTTACTCATCGAGGTTCCAAGGGTCGTTCGTCTACCTGTGAGCAGCCCCTCTCAGATATCTATCATGTACGCCTCTCAAGCTATTCTTGTAGCCATCACTTGCACAAGTTTATGTTTCTCAGGGAACTACAGCAGTGACAGTTACATGGACCACCCGGTGACTGAACATGTTATTAGGACACGATTGAAGTACAATAAGTGTCATTTGTCATAACGTTCATAACTTTTCGTAAAACTGTTTTTTATCACTTCGCGCATTAATGCAAAGTTCATTAAAAAAGCTTAATTATCAAAACGGGGCTAATTGAGCCATCCAAGGCCAAAGGAAGGGCTAAATGAACAAATGGCTAAAAACGTTTTTAACCATTGCTCAACTAACGAAGACGAGTGTTGCGTTAATCCGATATATCTTGGAATTCATCTTTCCGAGCAAATTTGAAAAAAGTCTCCGATAAGTGCACACTAATTACGTGTCTTGACTTATTAATTAAACGTGTTGACTTGTCAGTGACAGTGACGTGTTGTACCCTGGACCACGCGGCAGGGGCTACCACCTGGTGCTGGGAGACAATATCGCTTGTGATGTTGTCAGGCTCTTGTGTTCGACCAACGGACTGAACGCGAATATCGCGTCTCCAGTGCTTGCTTGCAATCAATAGGAATGATGTCACGGATGTCGTTGGTTGTCGTCCTGCAGACTTCTGTCGTTAACCTGTATTGTGGTATCGGCTAATTACGTTTCATTAGGTCGTCATTACACGGTACAAACCATCGCGCTATCGATCGGCACACCCATGCAGCAGCCACTTAAAAGCACACTGGCGTGCGCTCCGTCATTCGTATGTGTGTGTGAGCGTGCGTGCGTGCGTGCGTGTGTGCACGTTGTAGGGATTCTCACGCACGAGGGTGCAATTCATTAACTGCTGTTATATGTAATGTAATTTGACACAATTATGAAAACTCTGTTATTTAGATTGCGGCACACACACACACACACACACACACACACACACACACACACACACACACACACACACACACACACACACACACACACACACACACACACACACACACACACACACACACACACACACACACACACACACACACACACACACACACACACACACACACACACACACACACACACACACACACACACACACACACACACACACACACACACACACACACACATACACACACATACACACACAAAGGCATGCACACACACGCACGCACGCATGCACACACGCACGCACACCACATATGCACGCACGCACGCACATGCACACAAACATTTATGAAAAATCGTTCATGTGCCAATACAATACAACTAGACATGCGAATTGTGTTATTATTCGGCCTTAAGCGTAAACGGTTTCCCTTGCCTAAACGTTTGTGTATGATTTCCACAAGCTTTACAACGCTTAGCAGCCCAAATGAAGAATAACCACGCAGCCCTTGTTGTGTCATGCATTGCTTCGTCTGGCATACGGCAGACGTCGTTCAGCAAAAGTCAGATGGGAAATGGCCCAATCTACTAGTCTCGAGGGCCGCATTAATGTTCCGGGTCGACGTTGTCGTTTGTAAAGCTCGAGAAATCAGAATTCACCACGACGAATCGAAGTCGAAACAGAATAATCTCCATGGCAACACGGGTAGGCGACTCGACCATTCGTGAGCCGACTTCAAGCGTCTTTGCTAACGAGCGTCATACATATACGACAACTAGGCGATGAACTACTCGACTAAGGTTGAAGCACTCCGACGGGATTAGAGACGTATGCCGAGTTCGCTATTATTCTGTTGTTGATATTACCAATGACGTCCCTGTTACGAGCAACGTTGTTGATGGTTGCAACAGTGCTTGACGCATGCAATGGACATTTATATGCAAACCCCGTCACTGTGGCGACCATGTCCTAATAATGTCCCACATAACGGTTTGTTTTTGTCGGCCTTGTTTCCAGACATAGTAGTTGTATTCGCAGCCAGACACACATACTATATATATATATATATATATATATATATATATATATATATATATATATATATATATATATATATATATAGATAGAGAGAGAGAGAGAGAGAGAGAGAGAGAGAGAGAGGGGGGGGGGTGAGAGAGAAGAGACAGACAGACAGGCAGAGAGAGACAAGCAGACAGGCAGGCTCGCACGTCACGAGTGCACGCACGCACTCACACACGCCACACGTGGTCAGAATTGATTATTTAATTTAATAAACGATTCGCTTCGGCTCGAATTACCTTCACCTGGGCGTATAGTCTACACAAAGAGGTGTCTTCATTGAGACGTTACGCATATTTAAGGAATTACTCAACTGCAATCAAGAGAGGTACACAGTCAGCCCTGGCGGCAGCCGAGACTGCCCGTTATGTATGCCGCATAAGACACGTCCGCTGCTCTTTCGCAACCACTGACGTCTTTAGCAAGTGATCATCCTTCGTCTCATCACTGTAATTATCCGTTCCATGTCAAGTCCGGACCTAAAGCCTGTAATTGCGTCTGCGGTATTTTGCTCCTCGTATAAGATCCTATACGAGTAGCACATGTTCCATAGTTACGCATCACCTGTTCGCCGTCTGCCTAAGACACGTGGACGGCATTTTGGCCCCGACCGTTGAGGGTCGACGCATTACTCTGTATTAGATCAGCGACTGGCGGCGCATGAAAACATTGACTAGATTGTGCACTTTAGTGTGTCAACAAACTACTTCCGTTGGGCATTCTCCTGATTCTTAAGACGAATCAAACAAAATAAACATACACAACAAGCTCAGTAAAGAAAACAATTCTACGATAAGGAGTTGCCAAATAAACACGCCATGTGTCTGCGACTTGATATTCATTTCATTATAAGTTGACGTCCAGACCCCACCCAATTACAAATTGATGGTGACGTCTCGATTAGGTGCGGTTTCGACCTAACCAAACAAGAGCGACACGTGGTCTTCGATCAGAAAAGCGACAAAGCCCTTACTAGGCTTCGGGGTATTTTTTTTAATAACAGCAAAACTTTTCAGAAATCATTATCCAAAACAACAAACGCCAGATGGTAAATGGACAATAAAGCCTTTGGCTTATCGAAAGTCCAAATTGTGTTATCTACGTGCAACCCGCCCTCGTGAGATATCGATTTTTTTAGACATATTTGCATTGCTCGTATTTACACAGTCGATAGTTAATGTGTTCGTCCTCTTTGAAAATGAACTTTATTATACCCAATCCCGCTGTTGTTTACTAGTGTATTTGGTGTCGTTTCCTAATCTTCCATACTTTAGGAAAAAACACTTCTATCAATATTTTCGTAATGAATCAATTCAGCAAAACATGTCTGATCTAGTCTTGCTCTCCTCGTCTTTCGTCTTATTGAACCACATTCTTTCAGACGGTCTTCATACAATTCCCTCTGTATTCTTTCTAGCCTGTCCATGTGTCAATGGTATGGTATAGCCTCCAACCCTGCATTTGCAGTTGTCGAAAGAAGGTTTAATTGTAGCTTTTAACTTTATTTGTAGTTTTTAACTTTTAAATTTTACCTCTAAGTCATTTCCATTCATTGTTTTACCTTGAACAGTATCTTCCATTTTTAATTTTCCTTTCCAAATGCCTTCCTCAGCAAATTCGGTGCTGGATTTCCTTCTAGACAGTTGCCTTTTGGGACAGTCGACTATCTATGTTTGGGAAGTGCGAAAAACGAAACAAAAGTCGTGGTTTGGGGACAATGCAACTAAAACTAACTATTTCCAACTGCAATCAAGAATATCACACTAATATTTTTTCTCAGAAAGTGTTCTAAAAGTGGGAGATTCTGACCAAATCTCAATTATACTGGGAGTTTACATATCTATTGGGCGACCAATATGAACCTAACAGTTCTAAGAAATCGACTTCCGGTGAAACGCATCAAGTGTCTTCGACCGAAATCGAAGGACGTTGGAAGCAACGCCAACTCTCAACCAAGTCAGCTGCTAATTGAGAACTGGATCAGTTTAGTAAACAAAGGCCAAATTGTGTTGCATCAATTGATTTTAAATACAAATAGCATGACCATAGCCTGTTGGCAAAAATAGGAATCTATAGGTAATTACAACTACATTTTCATTTCACTCGTGACGTAGGGTTTTCGAGCATATTTTTATAGTTGCAAAATGGTTATGTCATAGTAACTCTTATAGGTTCGTAGGCCCAAAACCATTATTTTATTTCGCTATAGAGTTTGTTTTTGGGAAGTCCCGTTTTGCTGTTGTTGTCTGGGATAGCTTGGTGGACGACCCAAGTCTTCCTGGTTTTGACTGAAGGTGAGCATCAGTAAAGAGGTCCAGGCTCACTCAGAAGAGTGCGCAAGGATGTCACTTTCGTCTTCATCACTTTTGTCTATTCCTTGTGACGACTCGGATTGAAGAGCATCCCGTCAAGCCCGTATTCAAGCTGGGTGCCACGAGGGAATCGATCACGATCAAGAAAACAGATGGCACATAGTTGGACATGGAAGTGGTCGGTGCAATAACACATCGATGGTTAACTGGTCGAATTGTGAAAGGCTGAGTTTCTGTCCAACTGTAGCGGACGGTTGCTGTCGTTTGGTCGGATTTTATAATAATGCAACCCTGGAAGAAATATTTGTTATGGAAACAAGAGCTAGTGAATCAATGGAAGTTATCTTCTACCAACAAACAAGCATTTCTAGGCATATCTACAATGCTACCTGTATGAACTTAAGATTGCACAGAATGGCTCTAAAACCAGAAAATCGTGTGAATTGAGGCTCACATTGACAGGTGTACAGCCACGACAACACACTATTCAAGAGAATATCAGTTACATGCCGAGAACATATCCCAGGAATAACGTGTATTTTTGAAGAATAATCGAATTGTTGTCCACAGTCAGATGTTTGATAATATTAAATTAGGTTGACGATCGTCTATGCTCAGTAAAATACAGGTGGCCCGCTGACTTATTTAATGTCACTAAGTTGGTCCTGCATTAAAAACGATTGCCAACTCCTGTCATGGAGTTTAAGACTAGTAGAACACGAACATTCCCATTGCCTGAAACTTTCCAGTATCGGGAGACACATTTCCACTGTCCCATGCCTATATGGCAGCCTTGACATCAATGTAAATCAGAAAGAAAAAATAAAAAAGCGTACAGAAGAAACCTCCACAAAGGTAACTATAAAGTTATGAGAAAATACTTAGCAAAGCAAGATTGGAATAACATGCAGAGGAATAAGACATTAATTGAATGTTGGAACATTCTAAAATATGAAATTGAGAGATTCTTCGATAAATTTGTTCCCTTGAAAAAACAAGGAAAACGGTCTTGTAAGAAACGCTTGTCAAAAGAAGCTATTAAAAATAGTATTCAAGCAAACTATGTGGAGGATTTATAGGCGTACCAGAAAGGATGAAGACTATGCGAATTATAAAAATGTACTTAATGCAGCTACGACTGAAATTAGACAATCTAAAAGAAGCTATGAGCAAAAACTAGCATGTAACATAAAACATGTCAACAAGAGTTTTTATACATATGTCAGGAGTAAACAAAACGTACGAGACAAGGTCGGACCTCTAGAAGACAGTGCTGGAAATATAAGACCTAAATGGTTACTTCAGTTCAGTGCTTACTAGAGAGGATATTAATTCATTACCAGTTCCAGATGCTAAATTTCAGAAGGCCAAATATGACTATTTAGGGCAGTAAATTGTAACTCCATCTCAACATGGGTTCCTAAAATCGAGGTCATGCTTAACAAATATGTTATGTTTTTTTTAAAGAAATCACTAAGTGGATAGACGAGGGATTGCCAATAAATATTATGTACTTAGCTTTTTAGAAAGCTATTGACAAAGTGCCACATGAAAGATTACTACTTAAATTAAAAGCCCATTGTATCTGAGATGGCATAATTGACTGGATAGAACAATTGCTGACTGACAGAAGACAGCGTGTTGTAGTAGATTGGGAGGTTTCAAACTGGAAATCAGTTTTGAGAGGGGAACCACAAGGATCAGTATTGGGACCTTTATTATTCTTAATATATGACTTGGACGACACTATAATAAGCAACGTACTGAAATTTTCGGATTACACCAAAGTGTTTAGTAAGGTTGTCACTGATGGTGATAAACAACTTTTACAAAACGATCTAGACAAATTAGTGAAATGGTCAGAAAAATGGCAGATGTTATTAAATTTCGGGAAATGTAAATGCCTACATACAGGACATGGGAACTTGGATATAAACTATAATATGGGAGGTACTGTTCTTGGTATTACTGTAAAAAAGGACTTAGAAATAACACTAAGTGCTGATATGAAAGTTTCAGAACAATGTGGCATTGCAGCTTCAAATGGTAATCAAATTCTTGGGTTGATTATGAGAAACATAACATACAAGGAAAAAAGCTAATTATACCTCGGTATAAAGCAATAGATAAATCTCATTTAGAATACTGTATACAAGCATGGAGACCATATCGTAAGAAGGATATAGATACGCTTGAACGCATACAAAGGAGAGCAACTAAAATGATTCCAGAACTTAGAGACCTTAGTTATGAAAAACGCCTGAAAGAATGTGGTTTAGCAACTCTAGAGACAATAAGATTAAGAGGAGATCAGATTGAAGTTTTTAAGATATTGAATGGGTATGAAAATATTGATAGAAGTGTTTTTCTCACTCAAGAAATATAATAGAACTAGAGGACATGAGGTAAAATTACTAAAGGATCAGTGTAGAATGGATATCAGGAAGCACTCGTTCTCACAGAGGACAATAAATGAATGAAACAAATTGTCTACGGATTGTGTAACTACCATCAGCGTGAACATGTTTAAAAACAAGGTTGACATATATTTCAGGAGGGTGGGTTACACGTAGATGAATATTGTTGGACTCTCGATAAGCCAATGGCTTCCTTGTCCACTTGCCATCTGGAACTGTATTTTCACGCCTCTTTCGAAAACGAGTTCTAAGTTGGCTCAATCAACTCCGGAACCTCGACAAAAAAGATGTGCAGTTACATAAATCACATTTTTCCAGAAAGGTTGCGTGTTTTTTCTCAGACATTCGCGTGCTAACGCAATGACAGAGGGAAACACGACCAAAGCCATGCTGCCATCTGTTGAATTTTTTTTAGTAACCTTTAAAACGCCGTCTTGATTTTGTTTACTCGCGGTCGTCGTTAATCGTATTTATCTGCGAACAACTTTTCCAACTATTATTTTGCTGTCGGGGGATAAAATAAGTGATTTCATATTTTATATCCAATATATTTGACAACATCAAGCACTAGACAGATGGTGGACTGGAAGTGGCTAGAGTTACTGCAAGGAGACGCCAGTGACATAACATGGCTTCACAAGAAGAATCCAAGTTTTACTCAAAGCGTGTTCCGGTCTAACATGTTTCATACTAGCACGGAAACAATGGTGCTGTTGCAGTAATATTTGACTTTGTCGCTAAGGCTCGCGTAAACATGCATTTACTCTGCAAAGTTACCTAATATGGACATATTTCACACTCGCTGGTTAGCTGCATATGCACGATTGAGTGACACAATTATGTCATAAAAGCAGAATTATGTGTGAGCAAAAAAATGGCGGCAGCGTCCTGGTTGATTTTCTCAAAAACGAAATCTCAGATAGCAAACTCTGAAAATAGGGCCTACTTTTTTCTTATAAAATAAAATTCATAATTCTGCGCACACTGTGATATGGCCTGCTTGAATAACGTTAGCAATGGTTTTGGAATTTGAATTACATGGTTTTCATACAATCCAAACCACAAAAGAGGACGCAATAATGAAATGCACGTGCATAGCAGCGCGTCCACTTGTGACTCAGCAGTGAACATACATAACTCAACCAACAGTCACGGATGACTATACCAACCGGAAGTTGTTGGCGCGCGGGATATTTCGGGAAACCTGGCGGTAACAGTGACTACATTTAATATGTGGCATATTTCACACGCACATCGACTGCTTGTGCACTGGAGCAAGTAACGACGAATGAGACGAGATAAGCTTCAGAATTATTGCGCACGTCTTCGACGCAATGTCTCCAGGAATGCCACTGTGAACAGTAATGCCACTGTGAACAGTAATACCACTGTGAATAGCGATCGGATTTATTACGTCAATCAATTGCACACGTAAGCCCGGAAGTGTTCTTAGGTTAAACATTCATACTACTGCATGCTACTGCATTCGTAGCGAAGTTCGTCAGGTTTGGGCATTAGCTTTAAGAAACGTGTTCCTTATTGTATTGTACACAGCTGCAGTCGCGACCTGGAATTAGCATAGTGTGCATTACACACGCTTGGTGGCACGTAAGCATCACGTATGCTAGCCACTGGAAATGACAGCAAGAAGCAGTACGCACGACAGCAAGAGGTCGTTGCATTATTACGGCTGAATTAGGCTGAACTGCGCAATTGTAAGAATGGTGACAGAAATAGGTTCACACATAGCTACCGCCGATAATGTATATGTGACACCATAATGTACGATAACCACAGTATTTGTCATAATTATTGTAATGCAAATGCATCCATATTTATACTGATGCATCCATAACGTATACGGTTCGACTCGTTTAATATGATTAAAACACAATCCACATACATCTGACGGGCCTGAAACTAATGGCTTCGTTGCACACTTTCCATCTGGAATGGTTTGCTTTGGATGACAATCTTATTAAATGTTGTTAAATCTCGTTTGATTCCATGGAGATAACGTGTGTTTCAGCACAATTCTAACCACTTCTGTTATTTTCTACTCGGGAGACACCGACGTGCAAAATGAGACCACAGGATCAAACGAGTCACCATGGTGTCATGCACATGCTGTAGATATGGTCCACACATAAGGACATGTGATAAATATACAACCAGCTGCATACACCGGTTGACTTCGCATGATAACAGTAGAGTTGACGGACCTTACAGGTCAAAGACCACGGCAGAGTTACATAATATTCACATCAAGTGTGCTCGTGGGGATAAATGGAATCTCGTATTATCCGTTACGTCATCACGAAATGGATTTTGCTAACGCATAGCAAATAATGATAATTGTGTTCGTCCATTGGTCTGTTACCAGAAGGTCAGATGTTAAAAGCGCAGTTCAAGCAGTCGATCCGTTCGTCATTTTGAGGTTCTGCAGGTTATTGGCAATTATACGAAAATGGCCAATCATAAACCAATGAGAAGGTCAATGAGAAGGCCAAGGGAAAGTCGAGGAGAAGGACAATAAAAATGCAAACGAGAAGACCAGTGAGAAGGCCAAAACGAAGATCAATGAGAAAATCAAGAAGACGACTAATGAGAAAGCCACAAAGGCCAAGAAGAAAAATGAATAGGAAGAGGGGAAGGTCGAAGAACAGATCGAGGAGAAAGCGGAGGAGAAGGTCAAGAGGAAGGTCAAATAGAAGGCGAAGGGGAAGGTCAAATGGAAGGTCGATAATAAGTTGGAAGTATGTGTGGAGGAGAAGGCCACGGAATGGGCCGGGTGGACGGTCAAAGCCGTAAAGAATGCCGATCGAAGACAATGTCGACGGGAATAAATAAGTTATCAAAGTCAGCAAATACGTACAAATACGTACACTGTGTAGCTGAGTGTCTCTCTGCAGCAGACTCTTCTAAATCCACATCCCAAATAAATCAGCAGAATTGCGCTCCGATTAGTCGAATTACTGTGCCAATACAGAAACATCACTTCTCCGCTTAACATTATAGTCTTATGTATGAATCAGAATGAATCAGAATGATCGCCATGTTTTCCTGTAATCATTAGCATTTTCGAAATCCTACGTACGTTTTATTCCAGATACTTGCAATATAATTGTCATGTCAGACGCTGCGAGAATCATCGATTCAACGAAATGTTTGCGAATCGTATTGTAGTCGTTAAGTTCGATAGATGGAGGACTGTTGGTGGAGATGCCTCGAACGTCGGTCGTTGGAGATTGAGATGGACATATCCATTTAGCTGATGGTTCTTTGAGTGCAACCAATAACCTAGTCGTGGGAACTGTATTACCGGCGGGTTCTGCAAAACGTTGGCGACTGTACAAACGAAATAACCGTTTCAACCAGCAGCATCGACAGGCGCAGAAACAGGTCTCTACAATAGCAGGCATTTTGCAACATATTTATCAAATATGAGAACGCCATAAAACACTCCGTAAAAGTAATACGTACCTGAAAAGTAAATGCTTTTGCAAGGGTTGTATGTTCCGGTAAAAGGCAGGACAACAGTGCAGCTATGGGGTCAGTGTTGCGTAAGATCACATGGTCACCATGAAAACTGCGACTACAAAAGTAGGCATCGTACTTAGTTTGCTAAATACTTTCCAACGACCGTATGGAATGACTTATGGCCAGGCAATTTCATTCACCCCACTTTGCCTGTGTCTTTCGGAAGAGACTCTAAAAGCCGTTGGTCCCTTCTATTTGCTACCTATGCCAGGGGAAGTAAAAATCCCACACATGGGGTAAATGTGTAACCTGCTGTGGACTCCATATCTCACGAGCCACCGCAGAAGCATCCACGACGCTACTCAAGCAATTCTGCTAACGACCTCGCAAGAGGATACGATTGAATGAATGTGCTCAATATTGTGACCAAATTCTTTTCTTCCGACTATGATTGTTCACGCCTGCAAACCCGTGTTGTTCGAGATTTAACAGGACAACATTGTAATAAGAAACAAACTTTAGATGACAAGCGGATGATGAAGTCACTGGCTCATCGGGAGTCCAACAATTGTTCATATGTTTGTGGCACATCCCTAAATTCGAACAATTTGTTAAATTCTTCCAAGGAGAAGCCCAAGCATTCGAGTTTCAAGACGACGTTTGTGGTGTCTGCGTTACTAAGCTATAATAACGTACTGCGGTTCGAAAAACTAACTTCAAGACGAAACATTATAATATGAACTGTACACAGTTTCAACAAAGTACAGTGGGTGCTAATAACGACATTTGTGTTTGCTAATACGTTTTGATATATTTGATATATTTACTTTATCGTTTACTTTTACTCCATGTTTTTCATGCACAGGAAGTACGCCAGCATTTTGCCATCCCATGTTATTCTCCATTTTGATCTTCATAAAACAAGCAACATTTGTTGATAAGAGCAGTTCCCTTGTATTTTATTTGTTTCGTGATCCTTCCTGGAACAAGACACAGTCTTCCCGTCGTTACCTCCTAAATATGTAAATTACTAATTGGTGCTCTGCTATCTGGGATTCGATTATTTAATGGTGCCATCAGCATATTAGCTTGGCAGTCGTGCCAAGGGACATCGACCTTTGTTAGAATAATCTTCGCATTACAAGATTTATCTACATAATGTCCTGGTGGAAATCCTAGAAAATGTATTTAAATCGCCATCCATGCAGGCAACTCAAAACATCATAAGAGGATTTTAGTTTTCCACGAATTAAACTACATTTCAATTATATACACACGTTGCAATATATGGATACACAGTGATTATCTTAAGCCACCGAAGATGTTTCGTGCAGTTGCAACTGTATATATTTACATAGGGCATTTACAAAGATTAGTTTCTTTGACCAGCCTCCATCGGTCAATCAACCTTTCCGGGTGTACTCGACAAAGGTCTTGGTGGTTGATGCTGCAATTAGGACAAAGTTGGGATCCGTGTTTGTTGTGTCGGATCCACTTGTTCACGAGGATGGATAAGGTTTTGGATGTTTCGTTGCACCGATTCACTAGGGTGGATAGAGTTTTCAATATTTCATCGCACATTGTCCGGCTTCTTGTCTGATAAAAGGGCACAATGGAGCCAGTAAATTGAGGTCAGCACAAGCTAAGCAGAGCATTTATCTCTCTACTGCGACACATAAAGCTGGCGCGACACGATGGCCGTCCTGTCTCCTTGGGGCCTTTCATAGCAATAATCTAATCACTGTCGGTAATGTCTAAATCAATGGCAAAATATTGATGGATAAAGTCCAAATCAATGTCAAATCGCATTGCATAACGTCGACACGATGACCACAATGCCAAATCCGCGAGAGTCGGGCGGCCAAATGCTGTTAGTATTGTTGGAAATGCACGAAACCTGGGAATCAAATCCAACAATGTCGGAGTAGCGCTTGAAGTGCTTTAGTCTATGCGCTCAGTGCTAGGCAAGTTGGCACTTCGTAGATCGTTCTGATGTATACTATACAGTTTCTTAGTCGAAGAACGCACGCACGCACGCACGCACGCACGCACGCACGCACGCACCCGCACGCACGTAACGCACGCACACGAATGCATGCATGCACACACGCATATGCATGCATGTTTTTTGTTTGTGTGTGCGCGTGCGCGTGCTTGCGTATACGTCTGACGCTTGCAATCCAGCGTCAACGTCACACGTTTCTTCCAATCGCGCAAAGCAGCCGACAAATATTACTGCCCGGCGTGCTTTATCCAGTTCCTGTTAACGACAGTCGCTGACGGGTTCTTTTTATATGCACTTAGTCCGCCAGCCAACTTCGACGTCACAACAGCAACACGCGCCAACACGAAGAAGACGCCAATAAAAAGAAATGGTTAATAACGACAAAATGATCGTTATATCGACCACACCCGGGATCAATTTCACACGTCGCTTCACTTGCCCAAGAGGCTATGTTGACGTTCTTGGATCATCATAAGCCGCTTGAGCGCCACAAGCAGACGATAAACTGATCGAGGTCTTACAGTGACATGCAATAGTAGACTGCTAATGCGCCAACCTTGTTTTTCCGTAAAACATTGCATTTCGTTTACGCAGTGAAGTTTTCCAAATTGATCAGCCTGGATTCGTATCCAATGGTTAATTGCATTTAAAAAAAATTCCATCTAAAACAACCTCTGATGGCAAGTGGATAAGGAAACCATTAACTTATTGAGACTTCATACAATCAATATATAATATGTCCTCTGTGAGAATTAATATATCCAGCTAACATTATTATTTTACTAATGTTGCTTTGTGTTGTCTAGTTCTTATGCAGTGGTTAAATATGACAAAATATTTCGATAAAACAACATTACATTAACTGTTATATTAACCAAATAGCATTCCCATTCATCATGTTCAACTATTCAAACTTAATATATTCAAATACGCTTTTCGTTGAACACTATTTTTGTTAATGTATTTCTTTAGCTAATCTTACTGATAGTGTTTTAATCTTACTGATAGTGTTCGTTTTCTATTTTTGAATTAATTCCTTCGTATTTTATTGATTTACTGTAGATGCATAAACGTACTTGTGGTTACACTATAATCATGTGATTAAGCAAATAACCATAGTTATGCAAGTATTCATTTTATAATGATCAAGCAAACATTTACTTAAAATAACCATACGTAGACAAACACGGATTCATGTTACACAACTTCTAACTTGCATGTACTATTACAGTGAACAATTTATAAAATGTAGTGGTGCCATATGAAATTCGTGTAGTTCTATTATGAATATTAACCTTAATCGTCGATTGTATTACGTTGAAGCATTTCTACAGCAACAGAAGCAATGTCAGCAACAGTTATTTAGCAGTCTTAACGCTACTGCATCAACAATTTTACTGACAGTATAACCGACAGCTGTATCCATGGTAACACCAGTTTAGAGACGAACATCCTAAAACATGCGTCTTAGCCGACAAACAAAAAGCAATAAATAGCAAATTAATTTAATTTCCCATCAGTAATTAACGTGTCCATATAAACGTCACGGATGCATAGTATTTATCATGAACAGTTAGTGTGCAAATGTAAGCTAACATGCAGGTTTACGTAACTAAATTAAGATGATCACGCATATCTGATCTGAACAACTGTTACATTGTGATCAGATTAAGCAAATCGATTTCGTAAGATATGTCTGATGTGCTAAGCCAAACAGAACTAGTTGTCTCGCACATATGCTAATATCAAGATGGCGCCTCGATAGACGGAAGTAAACTGCCACGCACACACCAATTCACTAACACTATGCTGTGTTAGTTTGATCATCCTATCTATTCGGACTCTCCCCATAATTATTTTCTTAGCATTCGTGGATAATTCGGAGGCGTCCACACAATCCCCCTCCATCCTGCTTCTGGGGCGGTTTCGTGTGGAGAGACCACGTGACAAAGGTGGTTGAATGTTTGATGTACAGATGCAGAAAATGTTTCGTATACTTCCTCACATTTTACAATGTAAAGTATCACATCAACAGTAGGTGGAACAGCAGTCACCAACGATGATGCTGAGATATCTGACAATGCAGACGTTGGAACGTCGCCAGTGCAACAATCAACACAACTATGCGAGGGAACATGAAAAGACGCGGAAGTCGTGGCGATGCCGTTGTTCGAACCCTGTTGGAACTTTTGTAAGCAACGAAAACAACAACAGATTGTGGAAAGAGAACGATACAACATTATAGCTACCGATAGAATCAATGTGTTGAGATATTTGTTTTCCCTCATAAGGGGAACAAAGAAGAATTACGGTTACAGAAAGGTTAACAGTGTTATCTGTTGTACACTGTATTTAAAATTATATTAGCTGACATGCACCAATACAATACAATACAACACGGTACAATACAATACAATACGGTACAATACAATACCATATAATGCAATACAATACGATACACCCAGTTGTACTGTATTGTATTTCACATACAGCTATATTTACCTGAAAAATGTCAATATACGTTGTCTGTCAATATACGTTGTCTGTCATAAGAGCAACAATGAACTAAAATAGCAAAAACGTTAACTGTTAGTCCTGATACAACTGCCACCGCTTCCAACACCATGTTAACCCTCCCAACTGTCTGCCGCTACAGCTGAGCTGCACGGCTTCATTTTACAAAAACAAATGCGCAGTTCTGCGTCGATCTTTGGCGGCGTTCTCGTGACAGAGAGGGGGGGAGAGGAGGGGAGTGGGAGAGTAAGAGCGAGTGAGTGAGTGAGTGAGTGAGTGAGTGAGTGAGTGAGTTAGTGAGTGAGTGTGAGAGAGAGGGTGAGAGAACGCGTTGAGAAAGAGAACGCGTTAACACCACCAGGACAGACAGTGGTCGTCTGCTTCACGATTCATAAATACTAATGTTAATCCCACAGATGGCACGCGAGGAGATACGCACAACGGCATAAAACAGCGATATCAGATTGACGACCAGGTCCGCTCATTTGCATGAAACTTGGCAAAATCAATAGAGCCACTTAAATATAATATATGCCCATGCCCATAATAAAACAATAATTACGCAATTAAGCAATATCTCCCAGTCGATTGCGTGAGTAATAATTTTACAGACCGTGACTACGATAGCAGTAGCAATAGATCATCAACAACTGGTTGCAAATGGCCATGATATCACTAATCACCAACACAGTTGCAACGTAGATTTATTGTATCTATGCCAGTCATGATGGTACTAACCACCAGCAAGATATCCATCTAGATTTCATTTATCTTTGCACGCCGAACGTGTTATGAATGAACGCTAACAATAGTATTTATAATAATCTCGATTTCATGATCATAGCACGCCAATCGTGATGCATCTATCTAGATTGTGTGCATAACTGAACACCAATCGTGATATTATTGGCCACCAGTAAGATATCTATCTAGATTTGACGTGTAGGCGCACACCAATCGTGATATTATTGATCACTAGTACGATATATATATATATATATATATATATATATATATATATATATATATATATATATATATATATATATATATATATATATATATATATATATATATATATATATACAGTTGGCGTACAACTGCACGCCAATCGTGATATTATTGGCAACGAGTGAGATTTATATCTACCTTTGGTGTATAACTACACGATACTCAGGATATTGTTGGCCACCAGTAAGATATCTATCTAGATTAGGTTTATCACTGCACACTAACCGTGAATCTATAGATAACGTCCAAGTAATTATGACCGTTACAATTCCCTAGTATTGTTTATGTCGTTGCACTAAACCAGTGTGTTGCATTGTTACGTACGGTTTGTGATAAAGCAATGACTATAACAAGGACTATTTGACCTATTAGTCTCCAAGGGGGTAAAAAGTAAACTGTTAAAATCCGTTGTTGCAACCTTCCGTATTGTGTGCCTGTCTGGAAGTTAGCTAACATACACAGAACACGACGCAGTTAATTCGGTATTCATTTTGCAGTATTGGGCACGAACAATCATACCCTCGATTCACGTGTTGTCTCAAATCACCGGGGCTTGTGGAGGAAACGGAGGAGTTTGCTGTCGCACCTGTATAAACATTGGTTTTCCTGTCGTAACCAGATACAAACCTACCGGGCTGCATGCGAGCCGGAAGACGTAACCTGCGTCGTTAACAGATGAACCACCTGCAGTGGCTGCCTCTACGAGACGAAGATAATCAACGGAGATTAGCATATCGTTAGTGCGGCACATTGAATGTAGAACGGCTTGCGTAAAGATCGTTTGTAGTAGCGATATGGAGCATCCAGTGTCATTCGTATGTACACTAGAGCGCAGGCGCGTATGAGCGATTAGGAACAACCATATACGGTAGACAAGGAAGAGGCGCAGGGGAGCGATATAGGAGATGATAGGGTGGTTGAAATAGAAATAAGGAAATAGCAAGAGTGGAGCGAACGGACAGAGAAAAGTGATGGGGGGATGCTATAGTTTGACAGAAGGAAGGCGGTAAGGGATAGAAAGGAGGAGGGAGAGGGGGAATGAATGTGGGAAAAAGGGAAGAAGATGGAGAGTAAGGAAAAAGATAGGGCAATACAATAATATGGAATTAGAAATATAACAAGGGAAAGAAGATTGGACATAGATGAAGGAAGGCATGGATGGAGGGGAAACAGTAGGAGTTAAAAGAAAAAGAGAAGCAATGGTGAATGATTAAATGGCTACATCTGGAAGACAACACAACAAACCTACCCGAAGAGCTGCCACCTTTCTGTCGGTGTTATATCCAAGGACAGGTATACCGAGGTACGACGTAACAACAGACAGAGCGTTCATCACGTGCTGGTCGCCGAACACCAGGAAGACGCTTACATTGTCGTGCCTGACAGCATTGCAGAAGAGCGGCATCAAGTCTGGGTGGACGCCGCCGGGAGCAGCCTGCAAGGGTACACCCTTCAGTCTCACCCGGGCCGCCTTCGCGCCGTTCACGCGACGCACGGCTCGCATGAACGACTTGGAGTAGGCCGTGAAGTTGCTCAGTTGAAACACTGCGCCAACACAGCGCTCCGGCGGTGTCGTCGCACACACACAGACGGACAGACACGCGACGCAGGCGACACACAGACGGGCGAGTAAATCTAAATTCGTTCCGCTGGCCGTGGAACTGGTCATCGTCGTCACGGAAGCTGCTGTAGTTGTCGTCGTCCGTCGACGAAGCGCGACCCGCCGGTTTCCGGCGGTCGGTAAGTACCGGTGCTATTCGCCAGAGGGCAGAACCGCCGCGCTCCTCTGCCGAGCTCGCTCATTCTGCCGCCACCGAGGAAGTCCGCACCGTTCGCGTCGCCGCTCCCATCTGATGCGTCCGTCGCCTCGCTGGCGCGCTGCACTGGCCGCTCGGAGCATTGGCCGCGCACGCAGCGGAGCAGTTTTATTTCTATGAATGCGAAATCGTTATGTCTCTATTTGCCCGCCGGTTTTTCTATACAAATGCATATGGCGACGAAGGGCCGTAATTGGAAATGAATCCATCTCGCAACGAATCGATTTTCCCCGCGCTGATCACGGTTAAGACGCAACGTACAACAAATGACATACTGTTGGAGGATTCGAACTGAACAATGGTCGGTGACAACAAGGGGCGTGTACGAGGGGCGGGCGGGCGGGCGGGCGTAACGGAGCACTCGTGAAAGGCGAGTCGTTTCAAGGAACATCTCATTCGATAGTTATTCATCATCACGTGGTGCCATCTCCTCTCAGACGGTCGGCCTTCGTGGATCGCCACTCGTGTCTGTGTTGCTCTGTTTTCCCCATCCGTGGGCTGCAGTTGTCTGTCGATGTGGCTTTCAGTCTTCATCAACCATTACTTCAGTATTTCCCGTTGCATGTCTTCTTGTCTGGTTAAATAGCTATTACACACAGCCAAACAGTCGGGAGTTATTTCTTGTCTTGTCGTATTTTTGAAAAGCAAATCATCAACTAATTCTTACAGGGGTTGCGATAAATGAATAATGGTACAACTATACGTTGGCCTAGTTCATAGGTAGATGGAGCTCTCCACATCTTCGCGCCTGGTTGTTCACTGAACAAGATCACGCTCGTCTATGTGAAATCACGGCGATCTGTGCATTGCGATGGAGAACGGCAAAATGACTTATTGGTCTGATTAGCAACTGGAATAATGTTTGCTTTCTCCATTGAGCAGCATGAATAGCGTTGGCCGGAAGTAAGCAGATGGTAGATCTAGACTTCGCGGGAGACATCGAGTATCAGACAGACAAGCAAGAGTAAAGGTTAGTACTAATGACCATGTCTGCGGACAATGAGGGATTAATCGGACGAAATACGATTACGTCTTAACATAAATGGTTGCCAACTACATGAACGGAGACGACTGGTGAAAAGCCGGTACAATGTGCTGTTTTATTTTTATTGTTGAAACAACGTTACATTTTATACAGGGTCAGAAATGACAAGCTGCCCTGTTAAAAAATGACCCGTGGTGTTTGCATAGGAATCACCAACTTATTAAACTTGTTCAATGCATTTCGTACATTTCGCTCCCAACCCATAGATACTGCTGGAGGATTTGGATTTGGCCAACCTCCAGTTCCTAATCAAACTGTTTTATTCGTCGATCAATCAGGATTCAGTGACATCCAAATCCAAATGCTGCAATTGCAGTTACATCCATCATAACAAAACACCATTGGCCATCGGTTGACTTTTCCCTTGCAAGAGAAAACTATAACAAGATGATCCTTGTTATCAACATTACTCTTGTTTGCGTTATATTGAGGAGGATCATTTCTGGTTTCTGACCTGATGTTCAAATACTACTATGCGTGTTATAATAGTACGTGTATTGTGATGGATTGACTATCTTCTTGGAATTTAAAAAGTGAATGTGAACATTTCTATCCAGAAAGAGATGGACAATGCACAAAAATGCATTCCGACTTTCAGTAAAATTTATATGTGCAATCGGCGGAACTGTTCGACTTACAAAGATCGTACAGTAATCTTTCTGACCTGTCTGTGGCATATCTAGCAAGACCGATAGAACTAAGGGCTTCCACCGCCGGAAGATTTGATACCTGCAAAATACTCTAAATTGTGTGGAAACTATAATCGTTTAAGCAACACGTTAGGTGTTTGGTAGGGGGTGCATGAACCTACTTTCTTTTGTTTAATGACACTGCTGCCTGGATTATGTAAAATCAAGAGTTAATTTAACAAGATTTAACTAGATTTGCCATCCAAGCCAAAGGCCCAGATGGCAAGTGGACAAGTGCTTTAGCCAATAATGCAGGCATGATTTGTTGACTTGCTCCGCTACGGGAACACGTTGACCAGCATCCGTGACTTTGGGACATTGTATACGAATGAACGGGATTGAACGTTTCGGCAGCGATTTCCAGATAAACCCTTGCGAACGATGCCCAATGCCTGTAACTCGCCAGTAAGTAATACATTTCCAAGAGTCATGAGACTACGACTTGAAGACGCCCGGCTGTGAGTCGTTGGCTGCGAAAAAACATCCGGATTTGTGCAGGTTTTCTGCAATCACAGAAGATATCCAAATGGTGACTGATGAGAAAAGAAATCGTGTACCGATCGCCGCGACGGATAAGCCGCAGCTCACAGCTACAGCAGTCGGTGAAATACGATTATACAGTTTGATATGAGGTGCACGCAGCAACGTCTATCGATCGCATCGTTTGATTGATAACGCCGGCCGACTCGAAGCACCAGTCGACACTTTAATAATGGTCTTGAGTCGGGCGCGCCTGAGGAGAGTTGCAGCAAGAGTGAGCGTGGCTCAGTGTGTTCCACCGCGGCTGTTGAAGTCATGAACCGTAAAAGTGGCGTTATCGACGTCACTAATGACGTCATCGCTCTGCAGAGTATTTAATTGTAACCAATACTAGGTGTTTGTGGATTTCCGGTGTTTATTTTTTTAAAGTGTATTTGCAAACGAGGCACGTTAAATGCATTAGGTGTCCATTGTCTCAGGCCATTCAGATGTGCAAATGGATCATTCGTCATAGACAAGACGGGGATTGTTTAACTGAATAATGGGTGGAGGCCGTTTCCTTGGCTGAATAGTTCCGAGACACGAGAGTGGGTTCAACGATCACGTCTGACAGGAACCAATGTATGCATAGCCGCAACATCAACAACTTGGAGACATGTACATGAATTCATGAAAATTAATTTATTGGCTTGAAGGGCATCACAAGTAATCTGCCAACTATGGAAGCTCCTAACAGCATGGCTCACCAATATAATTATTATTCTAGCAGATTGGATAACGTCGCTTTTTCCCTTAGAGCAGCCAATGATCAGGGAACTGCATAAAGTTCTTAACCAAAGACGTCATTATGTTTGATTTGGCGAGTTTGGGATGTTACAAACAAGTGGCCAAACAAATCACATTCTGGTTTTAAATTTGTAGCAGCTTCCTTTTTTAATACCCAGTGGGCCACCTTCCTTTGTGATGCAAATGTGTGTCCTTTCAAAATCATTCACGTGTGTTCACGATTGAATTGTTATTGTTTGGACTGCTTTTTGTACCACAACAATGGTGAGTGCATTTCCAGAAGGTAGTGCGGTATTTTTGTGACAACCTGTTTTATTCTTGTTTTGTGTTGTTCCTTAAACTTCCGTTGGTTGTTTGTTTCCTTCCCTAGATAAATCTTATTCTTGTTTTGTTTTGTTCCTTAAACTTCCGTTGGTTGTTTGCTTCCTCCCCTAGATAAACCAAGCTTGTTTTGTGTTGTTCCTTAAACTTCCGTTGGTTGTTTGCTTCCTCCCCTAGATAAATCTTATTCTTGTTTTGTGTTGTTCCTTAAAATTCCGTTGGTTGTTTGTTTCCTCCCCTAGATAAACCAAGCATCAGCTAAACATTGTCAGGAAGTGTACTTCGGTCAACTGTGGTGAGAAATAATCGGAAACGCGCAGAAGCTTTATGAGTGATGCTCGCTAAACCTTCCTTTACTTTGCTTCGATTTGTTGGGTGTTCAAATGCTAGAACGCTCCACACCAGGTTAAGTGTTGTGGATATTTGTCTCACAACAATGTTTCTAGCTTCAAATGCTCTGTTCACAGATGGCACAGTTGAAGGCAGGCGTTCCGTATCAGCTAAGTAAATTGGCCCCACCTTGTGTAATCGCAAGCATCAGACTGATGG